>JACWBX010004495.1:0-18908 GCA_014622435.1 Polypedilum pembai
CAATCAATAGTAAAATTAAAAACAAAGGACCGCTGAAGCAGTTCAAAATTAGAATAAGAATTTCAAGTTCCATTATCTAGTGTAATAAATAAATTTAAATGAAGAAGTTAAGTTGGAAAATGCTCACACAATAAAATTTAGTGACAACGGCTTTTAAAATTAGTGTGATCCAAATCAAGCGATTGAGTTCTGAGCTGCCTTGATGGGTCAGTGGTAAGACGCTGGCCTAGCAAGCTGATGGTCCTGAGTTCGAATCCCGAGGTGGAAGCCTTGAGGATTCTGAATTTTCAGGTATTTTTCACGCTCAGAACTTACTGCTATCGGATCGCAGTATAAAAGGTAAGGTCCACCGACGAATATTACGAGAACGTCAGGCTCATCCCCTGTCTTCATTAATCGTATCGTCGGAATGATGAATGACTCGTTGTGTGACGGAACACGCTTCAAAATTGGAGCAGTCACATACAACGCCCTACGCTTCACAGTGGAGTAACAGGAAATCATCATCAAATCAAGCACTAGTCCTAGTCCATAGGCGTCAATTAGGAACCTGCTGATAATTAATTAAGCTATTTCATCTGAGGTAGTTACATATATGCGTCTATGAATACAGACTAAACTAATGAGATTGATGGTTTCTTAAATAAGCTTCTTTAGGCTGAAATTTTTGTGGATTTACACTTATTTAGTCATAAAGATTAAGGATTAGCTTTTGATTGTGAAGATTTAACTTTAAAAATAGAAATTTTAACAAAAATCGAAATTGTAAACATAAATAAACATAAAAAGTTCTCAGACCTTGTTCGTTTGTTAACGTTTAAAAAACTCTGAGAATAGAAAATTACAGAATATAAACCAAAGTAACATGTTAATCATAAGAAAAGAAGTTTAACATAAATGATAATTAAACATTATGATAGAAACAAGAATGTCATTGATAGCAAGTATAGTATTATTATTATGCAACTCATTATAACATTTTCCATGTCTCATTAAAATTCATTGAAGTCTCCACTCACTCAAAGTTGATGCTGCTGCTGTTACTTGCTTTTAGCATTGCTAGAGCTATTTTTGTGCGACAATTCCTCTCTTGCAAGAGCAAAAACCCATAAAAGTTATATGTGCACATACATATCATTTTATTCCCTTTAAAGTGTACATATATAGTGCTTGGTGAAAAAAAAAGATTTATTCATTTTAAAACAAGATTTATTGATAAAGAAAACAGCCACAGAGGGAAAAAAAGCAGAAAAGTCAATATCAATATTTATAAAGTATCTCCACGTAGAGAGTTTTGCTTGACTGTTGCTGCCTTGGTATGTTGTGTGTATGTTATTAAAGTGGAAAGGAGAAGAAAAAAAAGTAGAATCCATTTAAGAAAGGAACGAAAGGAAAAACGTGAAATTTTTATATGGACATGTTCAACAGAATTCGAATTCTTTTGATGCTGCTGAGGGAATATTTTAAAAATTGCAATTGCCTTATTCTGCTTATTCCTCTCTCCTCTCTTTTTACTATTACTTGAACAACAAGCCAAGTTCAGAAGAGAAATAAATTCCAAAGCAGAGAAAAATGAATTTAATAATTGCAATAGCGAAGAATCAAATTACTGAAGAATAAACGCAGAAATAAGAGTTCACGTGAAAAGAACTGAAACCACGTGCATATTTTTTAAAAGTGAATAAATGTCCACAGATAGACGATAAAGTTCTTCTATTTCTATATGATTTGCAGCATAAATTCGTTCTGTTTTTGCTCAAGAATCTTGTCTTTCTTCTTTGTACGCATAGTCATTTCAAGTCGCCTTCAATTTCACAAGAATGATATCCGACCATAATTATTAAAAACTTGCCATGACTTTTTTAGAATTTTCTCTCTCTCTCTTTTATGTGTCTACAAGGGCAACGATAATAATGATAATGGCGATTGTTATAATTAATTGGACATTGTAAGAACACATAAAAATCATTTCATTCCATTTGCAATTAATTAATTATTTTATATGTTGTAGGTAAGTTTGAAATAATCCATACATGGAATATTGAAAATTTTTAATTCTAACGGTTTTTAAATATTCAAAATTAAAACAACGTGCTGTAAAAAACAAACGTGAAATATTTCAAAACAAAGTCAAAATTCAATTAAATTTTAAATAATCATGAGTAAAAAAGAAGAGATTTATAAGGATGAGAGATTTGCACATTTGCTTAAGAATCCTCGATTCAAGACAATCCCAAAAAAGGAAGCTAAAGTGAAAATAGATGATCGTTTCAAACCAATGTTTGAAAATGAAAAATTTAGCATTCAATATAATGTTGATAAATACGGTCGAAAAGTCAATAAGAAATCAGCAGAGAATCTTAAAAACTACTATGATTTGGGCTCGAGTGAATCATCAGATGAAGAAGAGGAAGAAGAAAAAACAGAGGAGAGTGATTTGATTCCTGGCAATGCAAAAATTAAAGGTGGAAATAAAATGCCTGAAATTCTCAAAAATAAGCTGAAAGATATGGAAGTTGATTATATCAGAGGTGAAGGTATTTTGCAATCGGACAGCTCAGATGAAGAATCAAGCGAAGATGATGAAGTTACAATAGAGCACAATTGGGGAGAACTTGACCGTGATGCTGAGACAACTGATGAATCAACTAGAAGAATAGCATGCATGCATATGGACTGGGATAGAATCAGAGCTGTTGACATTATGGTGCTTTGCAATTCATTCATTCCTGCTGGTGCAGGTTCAATACTATCTGTAAAAGTAAGTTTTATTATTCATTAAATTAGCATACCAATATTAATATTTGTCTTTTTAGATTTATCCATCAGAATTTGGAAAACAAAGAATGGCAGAAGAAGAGCTTAAAGGTCCAAAAGAAATCACATCTATCCAAGTTGATTCAGAAGAGGGTCCAGTTGATGAAGAAGATGAAACTTATGTAGAGAAACTTCGTGAATATCAATTGAATCGATTGAAATATTACTATGCAGTCGTTGAATTCGATTCAGTAAAATGCGCTGACATTGTTTATAAAGAATGCGATGGTTTAGAATATGAAAGTACTTCAAATCGTCTCGATTTAAGATTTATTCCCGATGACATGGAATTTGACGATGAACCGAAAGATAGTTGTTTTGAATTACCAGAACTATCTAAATACGAGCCAAGAATATTTTTTACTTCTGCACTTCAGCATGCAAAAGTAGAACTTACTTGGGATGAGACAGATATTAGCAGAAAAGAAGTATCCGAGAAACTCTTTAGTGAACGAAGTAAAGAAATTAGTGATAGAGATCTTCGAAAATATGTTGCTTTTAGTAGTGAAAGTGAAAATGAAGATGAAAGTGAAGCAAATACTTCTGATGATGAATTAAAAGAATCAAAAACTAATGGTAAGAGCAAAATTGATCTTTATAAATCACTTTTAGATGAAATAAATCAAAAAGAGAATGAAAAGAAAAAGCGTCAAGTTGAAATGGAGTATTCGTGGGGTGTTGGTGGTAGCAGTAAAAAATTATCATCGGATGAAAAAAGTGAGGAAGAAGATGATAAAAATCTTACGCCATTTGAAAAATTATTAGAAAAAAAGAAACAGAAGAAAAAGTTAAAGAAAGAAAGTCGAAAGAAACAACTTCAAGGTGATGATGATGATAATCAAGAAAATGGCTATAGTTCAAGTGACTTTAATGATATTGATATGAACGATCCTTACTTTGCTGAAGAATTTGCCAATGATGAATACAAAATGCCAAGCAGAAAAGGTAAAAAGAAAGCAACAGATAAGAGTAAAAACGATTCAGACGATGAAGAAAAGGTGAACGCACAAAAAGCTTTAGAATTACTTTTGCACGATGACAAAGATGAAAAATCACACTTCAGTCTGAAAAAGATTCAAGAATCAGAAGATATGAATTCTAAAAAGAAGAAACGAAAATTAAAGAAAATGAAAAAGAAAGGAATAAATAACATCGAAGAGGAAGTCGAAGATAATTTTAAAATTAACATTCAAGATGACCGCTTTAGTGCTGTTTTTAGTCAACCAGAATTCAATATTGATCCAACCGATCCTGGCTTCAAAAAAACTAAGGGAATGGAAAAAATTATAGAAGAGAAGATTAAACGTCGTCATAATATAGATGAAAGTAGCTCTATACCAGAAAAGAAGCAAAAAATTAAAGATACCTCACTCAAAATGCTTGTTAAGAGCATTAAAAGAAAAGTTGAAAAATGAATGAAATTATTACAAATAAAAAATTTCCTAAAATGTAATTCTTTTACATGTTATCAAATTTTCTTCTTTTATTCTCTTAAACAATTTAAAAAAATTGTTCATTAAAAGAATTGTTTAATTTCAGCATTGCTGAACTAAATTTGTCCTTATGGTAATTTATGACTTCTGTGTTATATGTGAATTTAAGAAGAGACTACTTATGTGTGAATAGTGAGTGGTAAAAATAGTACACCAAATTGATGGTATTCACTTCTTAAAATATATATTTTCATATATAGAATTAAGGATGACGATAGGGAGGAAGGGTAATTTGAAGGAAATATGGTATTAAAAAGAGAGAGGTCAATTTGATTTGCACATCAATATTATAATTATTTTGGTAAGTTTTTTTTTCTTGATTTTGCTTCTCAATTACTAAAATATATCTATTCATCTAAACCATAGTTTTAAACGAAGAGCATCGACACCATTTAGATAGTAATGAAATAGTCTCTTGTCTCTTACAAATCCTAAATTTTCATACAATTTGAGTGCGGGTTGATTTGTAATCTCTGTTTCTAGTACAATCTCATCGGCTAAATTTGCTATCATTACCTAAAAAAGTATTATTTAATAATTATGATTAAAATCAATAAAGAAGATCATACTCGTATTGCTTTTTGTACTAGCGTTGTACCGATTTTGAGCTTACGATAGTCCTTATCTACAGCCAACATAGCAATATAACCACGTTTGATCATTTGTCTATGGAGATCAAGTTTGCACACAATACACCCGATGCACTTGTTTTCGTGAAGCGCTAGATAGCATAACTTTGGCCAATTGTGAATGAAGTAACGGTAGGTATAAATTGAATACGGTTCGGACAAGTCCTTTTGAATTAATTTCATTATACACGGTAGTTCTAATTCTGATTCGTAAACTTTATAAGTAATCTTGACCGTTTCAGATGTTTTATCTGGAAGCTCTCTAATCATTTCTACTTCTTCATACTCTTGAATTATTGAGCAGACTGCTGCTGGTTTTGATTGATGAGAATTTATTTGAGTCTCTGCTGGATGTGACAATTCACTGATTTCTGTTGACTCTTCGTTGTCTGTTGATGAACTTTTAACGTAAGGTGATTGAGAACCATTTATCAAAATTTCTCCTTCTGCATGTCCATTCTCTTTTTTCAATTCTTTAATTTTTTTCTCTTCCAATTTTTCATTTTTTGTTCCTAATTTCAAATTACAACTACTGTTGTTTACTATATGATTAGTGTTTGTTTCATTTAAAACTACTTCTTGTAATTTTGACTCTAATGCTTCCATTCTCCTACACGTTTCTCCTATGAATTTATGAATAATTTTTTTAAATTTCACGAAAATAATTTTTTTTTGTAGTTTTTATTTTGAGCAACTTACATTATTTGCTCACTTTTTAAAATACAATACCAGTATGAAAACAGAATAAATTTTATTTAAAACATTTTATTAATAGAATAATAAATTTTATTTACTGAATTTGACACATTTATTATAATAAACAATAACAAAATTAATTTAATTTACAAAAACTATATCATGAAAATTAGGCCTTTCACTTAGAAGTCCGTCAGATCCCCATAAATGAATTTCATTATCGGTTAGTAAAACTAAATATTGATTAACAGAAAAGGCTATTTCTTTAATTATATTATCACAACCGGTAGCAATTTCACGTATCATTGATAAATTCCAAGTGGAATAAAGACGCACTGAACTGTCATGAAATGCAGCTGCAATTACATTGACACCAGTACCCTCTTTAATATAGCTAAAACAAACAGCTGTAATTATGCCTTCTGAGAAAATATGATTAATATATTTTCCGTTGATGTTATGAAGTCTAAGTTGTGATTTTCCAGATATTGCTATTGAAACGTTAATGAAATCATCTCCATTATTTTCTGATATTTCAAAACATTCATCGTTATCGACATAATCTTGCACTTCATAGTTTTTCGGTTTGAAAACTGTTAAAATATCTCCAAGTGTAGGACTAATATCAACATGTGTTAAACACGCTTTAAGTGAGTTACATGACGGTTCTATTGTCTGTATATATTCAACCTTTTGATTGTCCCATATTACTGCTCTTCCATCATTACCTATACTAACGACAATTTTAAAATCCATACATATTTTTATGTTCATGATTTCACTTTGATGTTTAAGCAAAAATATTGGATAATGCCATACTGATTTTATAATATGAACATTATTGCTTATTTTATTTGAATCTTGAATTCCAATGTCTAAAATTGCTTGTAATGTTGTCGCTTTTTCGAAATTTTCACTTCTCCTTAGATACTGCTTTTCATCTGTTCTCATATAGACACTAATTTTTCCAGATATATGACCAAACCAAATATAACAATAGTTGATATCAGTTCCACAACAAGTAATTGGATCACAAGTAGGAATCGAAAATAATTTCCGAGAATGTCTTTCAGTTAATGCTTTTGTTCTTATAATTCCATCAATTTGCTTCCATAAAACAAGATCAAAAGTGTCAGAAAGAGAGCTTTTCATAAGAGAACTACTGACAGGAATAACGTAAAACTGATCATTCTTTCGAACATGAACAAGTTTCGAGTCTTTTTGCTTGCAAATTATTGGCGCATTGATTGTTAATTTTTTAGGTTTTGGTAATTGAAGTGATCCAGTAAAAACACCATGCTTTAATCCTTTTACATTTTTCAAAATCGAGTATAATGGTTCATTAATTTTATCATTTGTTAATGCCTTTTTATGAGGTGATGAAAAAATTTGTTTTGGCATTTGTCCGTATGTACGAACCATTGTTTCATAAGCAGACCTCTCTACAATATCTGTGATGTTTGATATTTGAAATTCAGGATAAGTCTGAAATCACGAAGAAAATTAATAAGTAAAATGAAAGATTATAAAACAATTTCAATACTTACAGCGGGATGAAAAACATTCACAGCTTCAATTGCTGCTTTGCCTTTCTGTTTAAAACCAAAAATAAGATCAATCCATTGATGCAAATTTTTTCGTACAAAATCTGATTCTAATGCTTGCCGTTGAATAAGTACAAATAATCTTGGCGAATTTTCACACCACACTGGTAATTTAACATCACTGACTAGCTCACCAGATTGTCTTTTTCCGTAATTGAAACCCTCACGATTTTCAAGGAAATCAGGTAGATTATAAAATTCCGGCAACAATTCTTTTACATCTGTTGCAGATTCTTTGCTTGTTAAACGATAAGTAGTAGCTATACTGTGAAAGGTTCTATCAGGAATATCAAAATTGTGATCTAAAAGTAAAAAGAAAAGTTATCCTTTTATGAATACTCTAATAAGAATTAAAATATACTACATACCTTGATAAAGAAGAAACATATTCGTAAAAGGCGGTAGTCGTACAAGGAAATGTAAAACAGTTCCGCTATTAGAATAATGTGAACTATAATGATATGGCTTCATGATTGATTGATCACTCATTTGTTCCATAAGATATCGATAATTTGTCATATAATGCTCTTCGTTGCTTTCATATTGAGTCGATATGGTTTTATTAAATTTTCTAAATGTTTCCGGTGCGGTTAAGTCCAAAATATCACTATCGTATTTAACAATCACCCAAGGAAAAACAGGATATTGCATCAAATCATTATAGCTTCTCCCAGATATTTTATTCAATTCAATGAGATATTCATAATTTGTCATCTTATTTTCGTACCATTTTTGAGTAATCACTTCAATTTTTTGATTATTTTTATTATTTCCAACTTTTTCAGCCATAAATGTGTTAACGATATCACGTTCATAATTTGATTCATAAATAATGAAAAAATTTTTACTTGATTTGAGAAATATTTCCATGGCAATTTCTTTGTGTTGATAACGTCTGTTCCATATTTCTTCGATATCGGATATGTTGCAAATAATTGAATTATTGTAGGCATCTTGTGTTGCAAGAAATATTAATTGATTGTCTGTTATAATTATTTCACCATCTATTTCTTGTTCCATTGTCAAGTGTTTTCCGTTGAATGTGAAAATAATTTGATTCCTAATAGAATAACGTTCAGTTTCTTTCGGATAAAGAAGATAATTTAACAATTGCTTATTACGTTGATAATGCGCTTTATATTTAAAATCATTCATATAAAATCTCTCTTCAATTTCCAAAAATGACCTTTTCAATCTGATTCTTGTCCGACCAGGACCTTCTGTATCATCAAGTTCAAATGTTGTAGGATAAAGTTCTTCATTATACCATGGCGCTCCTTCATGAACCATTCTTCCAATCAATTCAAACCATTCACGATAAAAATCGATTTCTTGTGTCTTTTTAAGTTTACTTATTAGTTTTCTTCGTTCTTTGTTTTGTATATTGACTACATCACGTGTCATTCGCATTGCTGAATCAATACATGATTGAACAAGTGGTTCTAACTTGTAAATAAATTTATCTACTTGCTGTAATTGATCTTTAATTGCATTTTGACAAATAGTTTCAATTTTCTCAATTGCAGTCATGCTCCAATTCATATTTTGTTGTTGTTGACTATGTGATGCTCCACAATATTTTATAATTACATTTGCTTGCTCTTCACTTAATGAAGTTAAATTTGTTCTTATTAAATAAGTTAAAAGGGATTTTAAAATTTTTGGTTCGGAAATTGAAAAATTTGAATCAATTTGTAAAGCAGCAACAATTCTTTGTGCGGAAAAAAGCTTGATTTCATCACAACACGATGGTTTCAATGACCATAATATTAGAATTGTTCCTTGTTGTGTTATACCAGAATAATAGAGATCAATGAGATATTTTACAAATTCTATTTCGTTAGCATTCATCTCCTGTATATTTTCCCAACTCAATAAAAACTGAATAGCTCGATCGTGAATTAAATTAAAACGTGTTTTAATCTCAGAAGAAGGTAAATTTCCCAAAATCTTTATCAACATTAAATGAGGTCTCACAGTCTCGACACGACTTCCTCTTCTATTTTCTTCAGTCAGACATACAGCCAAAAGTTGTCTGAAAATTGCCATGTGAATATCTTTCATCATTTGATTTTTGCCTTGACGTTCAGCATATACAAGCCCATATAAAAGATCCCATAAAATTTGCATCATATTTGTCGTTGTGAATGATTTCATGGCAATTTGCTCTAACATTAGTTGAATTGGATCAATAAGCGTTTCATCAGAAATTCTAAAAATTGTTTTGATGCAAGAACTAATCAATCCACTTTCAATCAACAAATTAAAACAATCATTTTGTGTTTCCATAATAAGTCTTAAGAACCTTGAAGAACATCTTAATAATTGAATGTCATGTGTCATTGATGGTAACATTGCTATTAAAACTCTGAATGCAGGTTTAAATTTCAGTTTAATTTCTTGGGCTCGCATTACTTCGCTAATTGAAATCTTTTCAAGACAAATCCAATCAATACATGCTTGCAACATTTTTAAGTTTATTGGCGAAATTGATAGTTGATTTCCTAGATGAATCCAATAATTTGACTTGTTATATGAATTGATAATGTCATTTGATAAACGATTTGTAATTACATGTATAAGATTAATAATTGCTGCACGTACATTGGGATCATAGTGATTCGAAAACATTATAAGAGGTTCGATTTTTAAATACTCTAATAGCTCACTTTGAAAACGTATGTCCCTAATTTGAATCAATGAATTTCCTAGCATTAAAAACAGATGTTCTTGTAGCACATTAATACCAGTTTGTAAGTGGCAATTTTCATTTTCTGATAAATTTAAATTGCTTGATGACATTAACGTCTCAAATTTTTCAATAAGTTCTTGATCAAAATCATCATTATCGATCTGGTTTCTTCTTTTTTGTTTTTTAAATGGCGTTGAAGTTTTTCTGTATGGACTACATTTTGGTGTGCTTTTCAATCTCTTCATTTGAGTTTTTGAAGGCGTTTTTGTTTCTTTGAGAACAGTCGTTATTTTGAGAATCTGACTTTCCGACAATTCATCAAATTTCTTCATCTTAAAATTTTTTATTGCAACTGTTGCCGCAAAATTTTTAGAAACTTTTGATTCTATCTCGTTAAAAATAAAAGTTCCATCTGTAGTAGTTAATGGTAATTTAGGAGATTTGGGTGTGTTGTTGCTGATTCCAGATTTGTATGAATTTGAAGGTGATGAAGGAATGGAAACAGATAAAGTAGGTGATCGTATTTTCGTACTAAAATTAAAGTACTTTGAACTTATAATGCTATTCGATTTAACTTTTGATGGCTTCTGACTAGACAATATAAAACTAAATTTCGATCGATCGTGAGTAATAAAGCTTTCATTTGGACGATGAAGTATCATTAAAAGCTTTAGAATTTCATTTAAGCTCCAAATTGTTGGAGGATTTTTCATCAGCATTTTTAATAATTCTACTAAAATTAAAGCAGTTGACTGAGTAATTGTTATTTTTGAATCTGCTGTGTTTCCAAAGTGAATTTTACAAAATTCAATAATCTTTCCAAAAAAGCCGTTATCTATGAGGCATTGTCTATTGATATTTTTGAATGGATGTGAGTCTCTTACTACCGTAATTAAGCTTTTAAATAATAAATCCAAATTTTCCGTTTCACCATCTTGTGTGAGAAAAATATTGAAGTGGTGCAACAATTTCACAAGCAAACTTGAATTTTGTATATTTTTGTCAGATTTTTCATTAATTTCAAATTTATCATCGCTAGATCTGTTTAGAAATATTGATCCTCCATAGATAACATCCAATATTGCTTTTAACATCCCTGCACCACGATAGCAATTTCCATGCTTAAATACATGTGCAACAAGATTAAACATTCGTTTTTGTTCAAACTCGGCATATAGATAATTATTTGAATAAGCTACTTTAAGAAAAATATATAGAGCAGATGATTGTGCTTCTGAGTCTTCTGTAAGCTCAACAGTACGTGCAAACATAAATAAAAGTGATGAAAGTCCTCCTAAGCAAAACACTGCACGCTGAATTGAATCTATGATTGTTGAATAAGGAATTGGACCAATTGTAAAGATATCCAAAGTTTTCCCATGCTCACTTTTCTTGTCTATATATGCAGTAGCATAACTAGTTTTCCCAACAGAATACGAGAGAATCAAGTGATATTGAAGATGCACTAAATCATACGTTCCATTTTTTGTTGAAGATATACTGGTTGTCGTGTTAAGATTAGTAAATTCTTTCAATGGTAAGATTTGTTTTACTTCACAATCAATAAAATTATCACAATCCGGTCCAAGAGAAAATAAATAAGAAATGAGAGAAATGTCCAATGGAGATCGAAATAGTAAAATATTGCTCATCATGTATTTTTGTGAACTTTCTTTCTCAACAGTATGTGTCTTATATGCACCAACAAAAAGTAGTTGCAAAATGCCATTAGAATCATTTTCTATCATTTCGTTAATTGGAATTTCAATAGTTTCATGTTCTGTTCCATTAAGAGTTAACAATATGATCAATTCATAATCAACTTTTTTTAATGATAAGCAAATATGTGTCCATTTGTTGCATTTTACCCGTTGTTTTCTTGACTGTGCGTATATCTTAGATGTTTTCATTCGTCTGTACGTTTCATCTTGTTTTGATTTTGAGTTTTTTATTCCATTTTTAATTGAATTTCTTGTTATTATATTTGGATTTTTATGCTCACCAGTAACTGCAACTCCGATCCCAATAAAATTTGTTTTATTTATGTTCTCCTTATCAGACGATTCAGCATGTTTTGATGTGTCTGCTTCATTACTCTGGTTGTCAATTAGCAATTTATTTACTTTCTTATTTTCACCTTCAAGTTCTAGAATTTGATTAGGCTTCATTAAATTGAAATTAAAACTTCCATCTTCATTTAATGTTACTGCAAGCAATAATTTATCTGTTCCAAATGAGAGAAGATGAATTGTTGATTTCTCATTGATATTTGATTGCATGTTAATCCATGTTGAAATGGTAAATCCATCAGATTCCCATATTTTGATGTTTAAGAAATTTAAAGGAATTATCTGTGAAGCTTCAGTAAATGGAGTAAGTAGTTTATGGTTAACATGAATATCCCTATAGCTCTGTATTGACCGATGAATATATGTATCACAAGTTGATGTTATTGATGTTTCAATAGAGAAAATTGGATATTGTACGGCAGAAAATGCTGTCAAAGTTAATTGTTGATTACAAATTTCTTCCATTCGAGAAATCAATAGTTTTACAGGCGCATTATTGTTTGTTAATAGTGTAAATATTATTTGAAGCGATTCTGGAGTATTGTAATCACCAATTAACTTGAGAATTGATTTTTGAAGAGCTGTGAATGAAGATATTTTTGAAAATAAACATTTGTGAAATGTGTAAATAAATTTTTAACTCACATTCAAATTCTGAACTGTTTTCTTCGAATAATGGAGAAAATCCTTTAAGTAAAAATTGAGAACCACCAAGGTATTCTTTTGAGCAATTTAATCTTTTAGCCAATGTTAATAACAGTTCCGGTTTCCATAATTCTCTATTTTTTAAAGCTCTTTTAGAAATATCCATAAGTACTTCAACTACAAGATTACAAATATGTTCATTTGTACTTTTAAAATTCAAAAGTGTTGTTGCAGATGAAGTTTTAAATGATGAAAAAGAGCAATCAGTATCCGTTTTTGTGGAAAAATACTCTTCGTCTGCCGCCTGTACGAAATAAATTTAATTTTATATGTTTATTGAATATAAATTGATAAGAATTAAAAGAAAATTGTGTTAACTTACGTCGTAATTCTCATCTGCAGTAAAATAATTTTCTGTTTTTCTATCTTCTTCTTCATCATCACTATCATGAAATACTATTCTTTCATTATTGCACAAATAAAAATCCTCAATGGAAAAGATAGATTCAGTTGTTAAATGATTTTCTAAGTTTGTTAAAATGTGATGATTAACTGAGCTTATTTTAAGTTCTGCAACACTAAGAAGAAGCTGTAGCGATTCAACCAATGCTTCTTTATTGTCATTCCAAATATCTTGAAGAAGCAGCAATTTTAATTCTTCAACAGCGCTTGACATTCTTGTGTCTATAAAAAAAATAAAATATTATTATAGAGCAGTGAATGAATGCTTCCTCTCTTGTTTACACTTTCTCGTTTAATGAGCGCACGCGACAAAGTTACATACTTTGAATGTGTTTTAAGTCTCAAAAAAAGAGAAAGAAAGAACGAGACGGTTATATATACATTTTTAAAAATGTTATTTGTAATTTGATAGTGGAAGTTCATTTAAAAAGATAGACTATATGACCTAGCAAAACAACTCGTGTATATACTAAAACGACGGTTGTGGTGAAGACATTCAGTCAGTTATACGGATTCTTTTATATTGAAAAAAAAATATATATTCAATACACTTACTAAATTCAATGTTGTCAGTCATACAAGAACAAATGTCGAAACAGTTTCTTGCGATTAAACAAAGATACTTTAGTCCATAATTGCTGGTAATCTCTCGAATTGTGTTAACACGATAAATTGCATTTAATTCCTTATCTGCATGAAAAAATCTGTTGGCTATTCCCACAAATACATCTCTAATATTTTCAATTTCAAGCATGCTGATACCCATTTTAAAAGTGTTGAACCATTGATGATAAGTTGACGTTGAAAAATTCATATGACCTTTTTCTATCATAGTTTTATCTTTTATCAAAAACTCTTCGAAATTGTCGGTGAGAAAGTTATCTCGATGTATAGTTGCTATTTTGAATGTAGCTCTCTTATCTCTTTTTCTAGAGTAAAGCATCGTAAACGAATTATTCTCGATGCTATTCTTGTCATTATTGATGTTAAAATTATCAGCAAAATTTTGACAAATTTCAAACAAATCATATGACCTATTTAAAATAAAATCATAGTTAATGTCATAATTTTGTATAATGATTGGCAGCAGATAATCGCATCTCTCATATAAATTTGTTATTTTTGTTTCACTGTTTGAATTTTTTTGCATGGGTCGTATATTAGATGACTCTTTTTTTAAAAGCATTGAATTAAGAGCTTGTTGAGCGATAGAAAATATGACATTTCCGTTAAAATTATTGCAAATATTCGAGATAAAGTCTTTTTGAAAAGAGGCATTTGAAATAATCAAATCAAAAATGATTCTCCAATGAATTGCGCTTAGCAATAAAACATCTAAATTTGATAAATTCTCCTTTACTATCACAACTTGTTCGTTTAAAATCTCAAAATCGATTGATTCATTTTTTGCATCTAAAGAAGTATTATTTTCTATCGTAATATTGTTTGGAAGCTCAATTTCATCATAAATTTGCATAATTTCGCTTATGAGAAGTTGAAGATTTGCAAATAAAATTACTTTTATTTGTTGAGCAATTTCTTGTTTATTGTCTTTAAAAGATTCTATACCATATCGAAGAATTGTGCAAACATTCGCAGATAGATGAGGGACTAAACTGCAATCTCTCAAGTGTTCAACAAAGTCTTTGGTCAAAATATCATCTAAAATGAGATTGTTTTTCGTACTTTGACTTAGAATTTCTAAACAACATTGTAGGATGTATTTCGAAGTGTGATTGTTTTCAGGATCATTCAAATATGACATCTTTTCTTTGATAAAAATGGGAACAATTAATTTCTTTATAAATTGTTCTTGAAATTTCTTTGTCATTATTTGATTAATTTTTGTTAGATGATATAAAAGAAGATGAAATTCGTATCCTTCTCTTCTTTCAATTTCATGTTTAAGTACTGTAAAATATTCGTCTTGAAAACTTTCCGACTTTAACTGTTCATTACAATAAGAACACTTTCGGCTAAACATTATTCCAATAAGTTTCTTTTCCAAAAAGTAAAGATAATAATAGGAAATTGTTGAAGATCTCAAAAAATATTTAATTGAACTAATGTCAGAACAACAGCAACATACTCCATTGATACGAAGATATTTTAAAATTTTTGACAGATGTTTGTATTTTGTCACAAGTTGTAAGCTCTCAATGAGTAATCTCTCAAATATGCACACATCTTTCAATTTGCGATGATGAAGTGATGCATTATCAGGTTTGTGGCTTGATTTTTCTTTACTATTATTTTTAATTACGTATATAATTTTCATAATTCTCCTTTGTATAGAAAACAATGTCTCTGTATTGTTTTTAAATAATCCAAATTTTTCAAGCACCATTATTTTGTTTCTTCTAAATTCGCTCATAATTTCTTTCGTATATGGTAATTTATTCTCACTGTAATGCGCTGTTATACTTAATACGCAATTCAATAAAATAATTATCATATCCATGTTTGTTGACAATTTAAATAAGTGTAGCAAATTTTCAAATTCTTGATTGATTGACAACTCATCCTTACGTTTTAATATGTTACTGAAACACAGTATTATAAGTTCTAAAAGTTTCATCATTATCACAGATTGATCATTTTTTGAGAATGCGGCATTGTTATCATATTGATGGAAATCAGAGAGTGCACGAATGGCAAAATTTAAACTAACCATTGTTACAGATTGTTCTCCCAAAAATACATGATCTACACTCACAAATTTACACAAGGTTGTTAAAATTTTCATTGCAAGTTCTGGCGATGAGAGGCAGAATGTGAACGATGTGAACTCATCGTTTATGTGTTGTTCAAGCTCATTGTAATCTACATCTTCTCCCCCATAAAATATAGGAAGATCCTTGAAACTCAATTGGCATACATATTTACTTTTCTGTTTATATTCTGCCGTTAGACATTGTGCTAATTTAAGAATATCCTTTATGTCATGTTTTGATGGCATTACCAAATTAGAGTCTGATACATTTTCTTCCCATCTCTCGAAAGGAAACATTTCAACGAGAATATTAACAAACGGATCTTCATTGGAGAGATACTATGAAGAAGATTAAAACAAACTTTCTTCATAAATAACAATCAGCTGATTACTTGTTTACAAAACACTTACCGCTAAATTCAAATTTAGGTCACTCAATAATAATACAACTTTACATCCAACATCTTTTAATAAAAAATTACGAAAATCAATGTCGTCATTTTTATGTTTGTTCCTCAAATTCTTGTCCACTGCAGTAAAGAAAAAAGCACGCAATAACTTTTCAGGCAGGTGCATTGCAAGTAGTTTAAAGCTAGAAAAATGATAATTAGTTTGATAAGACGTAAAAAATGGAATGTCGTCCTCGAATAATAACTTACTTATTAGTTTCATTAAATGCCACAATTTGCCTTTCTTTTTCTTCCTCATTTTCCACATGACGATAATATTCGAAAAAGAAGAGTTCTAACCAAACGTTCTGAAAATGAATGAAATTTTGTAAAAACTGTATAATTTTTTATTGTCTTTATTTTACTCACATCCTTTGTATTCACAAAATTTAGTGAAAACTTTTCAAGATTTGATAAATCTTCCATCCTATTTTAGCTTAAAATGATTTACTAGCCTTCTCATTCCTTCGATAGTAAAATTAACTAATATATTTGAACTAATTAATTTATTTTGATTATATTTCTACTTTAGAAGAGTACACTTATATTGTTTTGAAATTTTTTAGGGGAGTATAAACTAGAGTTACGTACGTAATTTAAGACAAAAATAAAATAATATTATTACACAATGGAAAATGTTTTTATTGCTCGAAATGGTTTCATTGAGTTAATTGAGTGTTTAGATATTTAAAAACGCAATAAAAAAAGAATTTTTTTCTTTTAAAATAACTGTCTTAAATTACGTACATTTACCCTAATTTTATTATTGTTGTTGAATTTCATAAAAACTTTCAATTTATTAAACGTAAAGTTACACATCACAATGAGCATTTATATTAAAGAAATTGAACTTTTAAACAACTGCAAAGCAATTTTAAAGACAAATTGGGCAGAAAAAAAGATGAAATGCGATATTTTTGTGGAAAAAAATGACGGTAAAGAACTTTTATTAAAAATTAGCAACAAACATCAAATTGATTTAAATGCAATTTTTTTTAGAAAACTGGATCTTATATCGAGGTGAAATGGATTATAGTTCATTTGAAGCTCAATGCAATAAAATCAAAGTTCCACCAGACGAAGTTAAAGAATGTTTTTCTTCAAAAGAAATTTTAAAAGATATTGTATTTGAATTGAATCTCAAAAAGATGAAATTCGAAGTACTTTTGCGTTTAACGAGTGATTCACAAGATGACGATGATTTTATTGAACTTACTTATACGACAATTCCAATCAAAGAAATTAACGTTACTGTAAAAATGATGGTCGATCTTGTGCTTGAGATGAAACAAATTAGTAATGAATGCAATATTCAAAAGGAAAAGATTAAGAAGTATCAAGTTGATTATGAATATATTCAAAAATCGTTTGAAGATTTGCAGAAGAAACATGTCGCAAGTGAAAAGAAACTCATGACCAATTTTCTTCATTTATTGAATTCTAAAAAGATATCAGTTAATGATTCAACATTTTGTAAAAGTAAAGATTTAGATATTTCAACAGACTCAGATCAAATTTATAGGCAATCTAATGATACATCAGAAAAATATGTATTAAGTAGAACTCAAAAAACACCATCGAAATTAAAACCATCGACTAGTAATCAACAAACACGAAAAACTCCAATGAAACGAACACCTTCAAAGAGTTTGCAAAGTCAAATTCAATCAATCACTTCTTCTGATTCAGAAACAGAATCATTTGGAATAATAAGCAAAAGTGGAATATCAAGAAGTGTATTTAATGGACAAAAAATAACACCTGTTAAACCAAAGGAACCTGAAAGAACGCGAGAGTCTAGTGTAGAATTAAGAGTCAATAAGAAATCAAATGAGTCGACAATTGAATCGAGTACATCAGAAAGTGAAAGCAAGTGTAGAAAGGTGGCAATAGAAAATGCACAAAGACTCGATCTAAGTGATAACAGTATTAAATTATACAGTTCGCAAAATGAAACAAGTCCTGATATCAAAAAGAATAGATCAGGAAAGAAACGCAACATGATACCTGAATTACCAAATTCAAAGAAACAAAAATTGCAAGCAGAAGAGAAGAGCAATAATGATGAAGATCCTTATAATGTTACAACTATTGATGTATTAAAAAATTTGTGATAAAATAATGAACTTTTGAATAATGGAATGAACTTTGAAATAAAATAATGTAATATATTTAACGGTTTTTTATTCAAATTTTTATAACGGTTTTCAAATTCGAAAAAGGCCTGTTTGAGAATGGCTTTCAAATTTTTAAATACGAAACTGAATTTTTTTTAAAACTGTTGATAACTATTTTCTGTCTAAAAGTAATTAATTAGTCGTTTTTAAAACAATATGAAGTCAATTAACCACAATAGTAGTGACAGTGAAGAATCTGAATATGAGGACAGTGAGTATAATAGTGATTAAACGTAATTTTTAAAGAATATATAATTTTGCAAAATACTTTAGGCGAAGATAACAATACAACAATAGAATCAAGCATTATAAATGAATCTGTCAATAATGATAGTAATATATCCTCAAATATCAATGAAACAAGTAGTAGAAATCGGTCTAATGAGCATGTTGAAATTTCTGAGACAGACGACGATGATAATGAAAGCCGAGAAGAAGAGCTTTCAAGAAATTCATTTGTTG
>JACWBX010004496.1:0-34576 GCA_014622435.1 Polypedilum pembai
AAGTATGCGCATAATTTTCTTCTTCTTATCTGCATAATTCCGAACCCTAATAATAACGATAAACGCAAAAATCATAATGCGTTTGAATAATAAACCAATTTTTAATAGTAAAATTTCCCTTAGACAAAAAGTTTTCATTCGAATTTTCAATAATTCAACTACCTAAAAATTTTTTAAAAATTTGCCTAATAAAACTTATTTCCCTTTGACAAAAAGATTTTAATGCTATTAATTGGCTCTCAATACAAATTTAATGCATTTTTGGGGGGCCAGAAAAATTTTAACTTGGCCCCCCTAAAGTGCACAAATGCCAAAATAATTCGAAAAAGTGTAGTTATTCAAATTTTTATAACGGTTTTCAAATTCGAAAAAGGCCTGTTTGAGAATGGTTTTCAAATTTTTAAATACGAAACTGAATTTTTTTAAAACTGCTGATAACTATTTTTTGTCTAAAAGTCGGTTTTAAAACAATATGAAGCCATTTAGCCACAATGGTAGTGACAGTGAAGAATCTATTTATGAAGACTGTGAGTATAATAGTGATTAAACGTAATTTTTAAAGAATATATAATTTTGCAAAATACTTTAGGCGAAGATAACAATACAACAATAGAATCAAGCATTATAAATGAATCTGTCAATAATGATAGTAATATATCCTCAAATATCAATGAAACAAGTAGTAAAAATCAGTCTAATGAGCATGTTGAAATTTCTGAGACAGACGACGATGATAATGAAAGCCGAGAAGAAGAGCTTTCAAGAAATTCATTTGTTGATAACAGTGCGGAAGCTATCGAATCAGAAAATGAAAGTGGCAATGAAAAGAATTCGATTATAAAATCACGCATTGAAAGTGACAATGATAGCGATTCGGATAAAGAAGATGATGCTGTTCCTTTTCAACGTAAAGCAACTACAGCTGTCAATCGAATTGTTGATTCAGACTCAAGTGACGAAGAAGTGATTGAGAAAAGAAAATCAATGTATGCTCTTGAACCGGAAGGCGATTTATCATTACATATTGAAGATGCGGCTTTTTCAAAATCAACTCGTAGAAGCATTTATGGATTTGAAATGAAATCAAATAACAATATCATCAAAGAAGAACCTATTTCAGAAAATGAAGAAAGTGATGACGAATCTGACATTATAATCAGTAGTGATGAAGATGAAGATAATGAAAGCGAAGACAAAGAAAATTTAGACTATTCTGGTATGATTGAAAAGAAACTTTCTTCAACAATACGTTCACCAATGAAAGAAAACAATTTGAAAATTGAACCTTTAGAAATAGAAGAAAGTTTCGATCAATCAGTTGAACGCGATTCATCCATTAAAAAAGTGTCTCGCGCATCATATGATAGAATAACTGCAGAAAAGAATGCTCTCGCACATCGCATTTCGTCAATGAAAAAGCTTTTAGGTATGAATACTGGTTTACCAGATGGTGGAGAAAAATTGCAATATGCTATAGAAAAGCTAGAAAATGAGTTGATAGAAAGAGAAACATCTATTAAATTACTTTTAATTGATGAAAACGAAAGTATAAAAAATTCGATCAAAAAATCCTTCATATCAGACAGTGAAGTCAGCAGTTCATCAGTAAAAGAGTCATCTACCCTTGATGAAGATTACATGGAGGCAAAGGATGTTCAACCAAAATACACTGGTAAAATTGGTCTCAAACATTTTGAACAACAAAAAGCGTTAACAGTAGAAAAATTGCAAGACATTCATGCATCATTAGACGAACGTCCTGGAGAAGATGTTGTAGCAACTCCACCGAAATATCTTAAGATAGAATTAATGCGACATCAGTTACATGCAATAGCATTCATGGTTTGGAGAGAGACTAAGCAAAAGCCACGTGGTGGTATTTTAGCTGATGATATGGGTTTAGGCAAAACATTAACAGTGATATCTCTCATTATGAAGCAATTACAAGCTTATGAAGAAAGAGAAGATGATGAAGAAGATACTGATACAGATGATGATGAAAAAAATGAAGAAAATGCTTGGATTGCACGTGGACATAAGAATTTTCGTGCTGGAGGAACTTTAGTTATTTGCCCAGCGTCACTTATAAATCAATGGGAGCAAGAAATAAAAACAAAGATCAAAAAAGGAGCTCTCGATGTTAACGTTTTTCATGGTCCAAAACGTGAAACTCATGCGAGAACATTAGCAAAGTATGACGTTGTCATCACAACTTATCAAATTGTCGTTAGTGAGTTTAAAAATGAAGGATGCCTTTTTGGAATAAAATGGGATCGTATTGTACTTGATGAAGGACACGTGATTCGCAATTATCGATCGAAACAATCAGAAGCTGTTTGCGCTTTGCTTTCAAAAAAACGCTGGGTTCTAACAGGTACTCCAATACAAAACAAAGAATTTGATATATATGCAGCAGTTAAATTTCTACGGTGTACTCCATTCGACGATCTTCGTTATTGGCGCATGTGGATTGAAACAAAAGGAGGTTCTTCACCTCGTCTGCAAGCTCTTTTGAAATCTATTTTGTTACGTAGAACGAAGCAACAATTGCAAGAGTCGGGAGAAATACAGTCACTTCCTCAAAAACATTTCGAACAAATATATGTATCATTAAATCGAGAAGAAAGGGCCGTATACAATCGTATTATGGCGCTCTCTAAACAAATATTTGCACAATTCCTCGATCAACATCATCAAAAACACAACAACTATACGTATGACAACAAAAATTTGGGGAAATTGCATCAAAAGTTTGCCAAAATGAATCAAGTCGATCGTGAAATCCAAGCTCACGAGATTTTAACTCTGCTGTTACGATTGCGACAAGTATGTTGTCATCCTGGTCTCGTTAAATCTATGATTGATAATAATGATTTAGACAAGGATCAATTTGATAATGATTTAAGTGGGTCAGTAAACGATTCTGATTTAGATATTCTTAAGAAACTTCAAAATCTTAAAATTGGAGATCCCAGTGAAAGTGAAGATATAACCAGAAATAGTGAAGTTTTCAATTTTGATATACCAAGCTCAAAAATTGAAAAGCTAATGAGCATAATTCGTGAAAGATTGGTTGAATCAGACGACAAAGCTATAGTAGTCAGTCAATGGGTAACATACTTAAACATTATCAAAGCGATGCTTGAAGTTGAAGGAATCGATTATTGTGAACTAAATGGGACAATTCCAGTAAAAAATCGAAACGATATCGTTGTTGATTTCAATGATGCAAATTCAAGCAAAAAGGTGATGCTTTTATCAATTACTGCAGGTGGTGTTGGTCTGAACTTAGTTGGTGCTAATCAGCTTTATGTAATGGATCCACATTGGAATCCACAAATTGAACAACAAGCACAGGATCGAATTTATCGTTTTGGACAAAAGA
Source organism: Polypedilum pembai (assembly GCA_014622435.1). Lineage (NCBI taxonomy): Eukaryota > Metazoa > Arthropoda > Insecta > Diptera > Chironomidae > Polypedilum > Polypedilum pembai. The sequence continues at coordinate 3,386 of JACWBX010004496.1, forward strand.
AAGATGTCAAGATAGTAAAGTAAGTTATTTTTAAATTTTTATATCAAATTATTAATAACAAAATTTTCTTTAAAGATTTATTTGTGATGACACAATCGAGGAAAAAATTTTAAAGAAGCAGGAAGAAAAATTGGAATTGGCTTTGAGCACACTCACTGGAGCCAAACGTAATGCAACTAAATTAACAATTGATGATTTGAAAGATATTTTCGGCATGAAATGAAATTAGACGTATATTTTGATACATTCTGTCATAAGTAGATATCTATAATATATATAAATAAAAGAGAATAACTCAAATTATTTTTCATAATAATCATATCGTTTTATTAAATATTTCTCAATTTTTTGATTTTCTTCTAATAATGTTGATACATAGTAACATAATTTCATTTCTTTATTGTTTTTTCATAGATTATGTGTGTGTTTTTATGTGACACAGGAAAATTTTTTATTCCTGATGAACCATTAATATGATTCATAAAAAAGAAATTTTACATTTTATTAGAAAAAAATTCCTTCAAGTGCATAAAGAGGAAACATTTTTAATTCACAGAGAAAAACAACGATCGCTTTAACTAGTTATGGTTTTTTTTCAATATTCGCAAAAATTATCATTCCATTTTCTTTTTGGTAAAAAGGCAAAAAAGATATTCTATCAAAAAACTTTTATGTTTTTTGTCATCATTCATTTTGTTTCTATATAAAAAAGTAAACTACCTATTTGTAATTATAATCGTAAAAAAAATGAAAGTGTGAGCACATTTAGCACCCCAAAAAATATTATATTTTAAGCATTTATATAAATATTACTAATGAATTAATAAATCATTTAATGACATCAGCTTGTTTCTTTTTTTATTTTTTGATTAGTTCTTTCAGTGAGTGAAAGATTTTTTTAAGCTTATAAATTAATCAGTTTTTCTTTCTTCTATAATCAGATGATTTTAATTTCTTTCTTCATTTCATTTCTTCTTTATCTTTTGTGCAATTCAAAGCGATCTTTTAAAGATGAATTAATAGTTTTAGTTAATGAGTCGATTAAATACTTGAATTCGAAATTGGAAAGTAACGGAATTGTTGTCTTACGCAAAAAATTGCTCATTCTCTAAAATCATCGAGGTTGTGATATATATGTGTATGTATTATTTAAATCTTCTTAGACAAAAATACATCTTTTAATATATTCCACCTAAAAAACCTGCATTCATTCATTCATATATTATTTACAGCAATGAAAGATCTGAAATGAGACAATTATTTGTTATTACAAAAAAACTTCTATAAAATGTGAATATTTTACCTCTTTCATCATTCGTATGATCAGCAGCAGCGACTAGATTGTTATTGTTTAAATTATTATTATTAATTTGAGGAATTAAGCTAGAATTACTATCTATAAAATTGTTATTATTCAAATTTGTTGACATCTGATCACTATTATTCATAATAATCGCTGCAGCAGCATCTGCACCAAAATCAATTAGCTTATCCTCAAATGGATTTAGTGATGAGGATTCTTCCAATGTTTCACTTGATGGTTTGCTTTACAATAAAAAGAGATTTTATATTTTACAGTTGAATATGAAACATTTATGAAATTGATCCATAAAGTGAGTAAAAATGTATGTGCATGTGTTGATAGATAGTTAGATGAAGATGAAAGAGTTCTTTTTAATAATATCAAAAAAATGTATATTTTTATCAGTGCAAGTGCAACATTTTATATAATTGATGATAAACTAGATAAATTTTATAAATTTAATATTGCGAAAGAAAATAAATCTTTAAAACAAGAAAAATTTCAAATTTCGGCCACTTTTAATCTATAAAAAAAGGAGGAAGAAATTAGAAATTATAAATAAGTAAAACACCATAAAACCAATTATATCAATAAGCTAAGCAAGTGATTAAGAAACTAATACCAAAAGACTACATATTTTAGTGGAAAATTTGTGATATGTGATACTTACAAAGTATTTTCAATACTGCTTTTATCATGTCCATTTGTAGCTGCAACTGTGTTGCCATCACCAATGATAAGATCCGTAGTTGTTGTTGTATCCTTTACATGTTGTCCATTTAACAAATTTAAATTATTATTTGTTTCCAACAAATTGTTATTCAGGCCATTGCCATTAAGGCTTATTTTATTGAAACTGCTCATAAGCATATTTTCTTTTTCTGTAACTGACTGTTCATAGTCATTTTGCTGATTTGGCTTATCTGCCTTCACAGTATTCTGTTCTGAGGTTGATAATTTCTCATCATTATTAATTGGATTTTGGGATTGTTCTACCGTTGATGTTGTTGATTCTGTCATTGATTGTGACATTGTTTCAATCTGACTCTTTGACATATCCATTGATTCATCATTCTATAATAAATCAATATTTTTAAAAAATTCATTGATTTTAATATGATTTAATAATATTACCTTTGAAGGTGTTCCACCAGCACCGCCTTTTCTAGTTCGAGCCATGATTGCTTCAACTCGCTTTCTACGTTCTTCGCGTTCTTTTTCTTCTTTTTTGAGTCTTTCAGCTGTTTCTACTTTTGCACGTTCAGCTTCTTCACGTTGTTTCTTTTCTGCTTGTTCACGTTCCAACTTTTGTCGTGCCTCTTCTTCTTTCTTTTTCCTTTCTTCTTCCTCTCGCTTTTTATTCTCTTCAATTGCCTGTTGCAAACGCTCTTCTTCGAGTTTTCTTTGCTCTTCAGCAAGTCTCAATGTTTCTTGTTCCATCAAGCGCTGACGCTCTTCCTCTTCTTGTTGTCTTTTTCTTTCAGCTTCAGCTTCCGCTTCAAGTCGCTTTCTCTCCAATTCTGCTTGTCTTTCAGCTTCTTCACGAGCAATACGTCGACGTTCAGCAATTGCAGCTTTTGCTTCTTCTTCAGTTGTAATACGTGATTTTGCAATCATAGAAGCAGTCATATCAGTTGCATTTTCAATCGTCTGATCTTGTTGATTTGATTGAACTTCTGAAGTTTCTTGTGATGGCATTTCTTGATCAATTTTATCGTTCACTGTAGTCTCTGTGATACTAACATCTTCTTGTTTATCAACAGTATCTGATGTAGTCAATAAACTATCGACAACAACATCTTTAACTATTTCAACTGTTGTCTTAACAATCTCTGTAATAGCAACTGGTTTCTGCTCTTGCACATTGTCATCTACGAATGTCGATTCTGTATGCCTTTGTTCAGCTTTAATCACATTGTTAATAATTGTCTTTTCAGTTTTGCAATCGTCATCTGTTGAAACCACTTTAGTGATTGTAACTGTTTGCTGTTGTTGAATAATTTTTGGTGCAACTTCAGTCGAAGGTGACATGATTGATGGCGAAGCCTTCGGTGTTGCTTTGGTGCTGCTGTTGCTACTAACAGCTTTCGTTTTCGGAGTTTCGTTCGCTGTTGGAATTGGTTTACTTGCTGCAACTGGCGTTCGTTTGGTCTTATTTGCACTGGTCGGAGGTAAAACTGGAGCTGGAGATTTTTCTAAAATTTTACAATTATTTATGAGATTTATTCAGATTTTTTTTAATATTAAAATATTTTACTACCTTCTTTGCTAACTCCAGTGACTGCTATGCTTATAGGACGAGCTTTACGCACTGGAGTCGATCTCTTATTTACGACTGCAGAATTTGTGGTAGATGTAGACATTGCGCTTCCTGGACGAGATGTTGATACACTTTTCGGTGTAATTTCACCTGATCGAAGTCCTATAAAATGATATCAAAAGATTTATTTAAAATATTATCTTCGTAAAAAACATTTCCTTTCCCACAGTGTTTATTTCATATTTTGTTAATTTAAAGAATTCTAATGTAAAATATTATATGGAATAATTTTACAATAAAAATTCTTTATATAAATTGTTAGAGATAAATTGTGCTTATAAGCAAAACATGTGAACAATTAGTGATAGCAAGAAAAACTAAGATAAAAAAAAATAGTTTTAAACACATTGATGTTGATAGGAAAGCAAAAAAAAAGAAAAAAGAAACCACAATGCTCTGTGGTTTTGCAAAAAAAAATAATAATAATCTACACCAAAGATACAGAAGAAAGAGAATAAAAGAAAAATTAGGCAACGAAAAACAAAAGTATAAAATAAAAATATTAGGTAATAAAAGACCTTCAAGTCAATAGTAAGTAATTACGAGCTTGTTAGAAAAATATTAGGTGGTAAGTATAGTAATAAGAAAAAAAGAGGAGAAACTAATTGCTTATTATCTAATGGAGTTTCTTAGTGATGAATTATTAAACCCAAATGGAAACTAGAAATGATATTTATATAGCGTACGATTGCACCAAATTCCAGCTCATCTAGTCTAAGATTATTGCCAATTTTTTAGAGTTCTCTTTTGCCATTATTAAAAGCTTTTTATGCCACTTTTCTTAAAAATTATATGTAGAATAATTTTGGAAATATATCAACCTGATTTCACTGGTGTTGAAGATGCAGATGCAGATTTTTTAATTGAACTACCCGATAATTGTGTCATGCTCTTTGTTGTTTCAGCATTCTTTGCAGTCTTCTGCAATGGCGATGATGCCAAACGATTTCGGCTGTTACGACTACTGTCGCGACTCTTAACACGACCATTTAATTGTGACATGCTGCGAGATTTTCTCTTATCCTGATTAATTGTTGGGGAACCTTGGGACAATGAGAGCTTTGACAAATTTTCAAGTTCTGTCGCTTGTTTCCTTTCACGCTCCAAAATGGCAAAAATATGTTCACCATTACGACGATGTGGCTTTGCTAATTGATCCAAACGAGTCATGGAGAAAGCTCGTCCTTTTGTGTTTACAACAATTTATCACATACATCATGGCACATTAAAGTCATATTTTTTGCGAGATGGTTAATGGATATAAATCAAAAATCAAAAGTTAATAAAATCAAATAAATCAAACAAAATGTACATCAATATTAATGATAAATAAAATGGTTTAAAATGCTAAAAAGCATAACAAAACTTTATGAGAAATAAATTAAACTATCTGGTAAATAGCCAGAGTCTTGCAAAAATAAAATTTTAAAAGCATGAAAAATATAACAAATTTTGCGTCATAACATCATTTATAAAAGCGCTAAGCAATAATAAATAAAAATAATTTCTGAACTTTAATTCTATAATAAGTAAATATCATGATAATAGCTATAAAACATAACTACCTGGAGTACGAGGAGTATGTGAACCTATCGATCGACACATATCGCGATCACGAGGACTAGGAATGGTTGGCATTAAATCAGTTTTTCGGCGATGCACCGAATATGAACTACGGTCACATGAATCATCTGAACATATGCGTTTTTCATTTTTTTGTGTTCAATTTAAATTCGTTGTTTGGGAGAAAGATAAAAAAGAATATATATATAAAAAAAAATTTTGTTCATCAATCTTGTTAAAATTATGCAAATTTTTCATTTTTGTCACATCAAAGCCAAATTTTTAATAAAAGTAAAAATATAAAAAAAATGAATATGCGAAATACATATGTAAAGTTATGTTTAGGATATTTTTTGCAATCCGGATGATTCATTAATAATGAAATAAATGATTTTAATAAAATATTATATTATGGGAAAAATGCAAAGCATTTAAATGAGAGGCTCTAACTCATAATTTAATACGTAAATTATTCCTGTTGCCAACATGCAATTATCTGTTTTATTTTTTTTTCGCGCGATAACCCAACCACCATGCACCGTGAAAAGTAGGTAAATGATAAATAGAAAAATCAATGATGTACATATGAGAAAAGGGAAGGAGAAAGAGATAACAAAGATAATAAGAATGTAAGCTGAAGCATCAACAAAAAAAGTAAAACACTACATACACCGAAAAAATTAATTCAAAAGCAGCACAAAGACACACACACTGGTTAACATTCAACATCATCTTCCTCACCCTGATTATTATCAACCATCACCATGCTATTTCTATTACGTGCTGAATATCGAGCTGCAGCAGCTTTTGGCGGTCCTTCAAAATCAATCTGTGAACCCGCCACCGATAGTGATAATTTCTTTGGGCCCCAATGAAATACTTCATGCATCGATGACGACATTCTTTTTTGAGCTACAGATAAGAGTTATTTTATGCATGAAAATATAGATTTTGCAGATTTAGTATAGTGAGAGAAAGATAGGAGAAGAAGGAGGAGGATGATGAAAGAGAAATTAGATTCATTATCTAATTTTATGTGAGACGTGAGTGAAATGTTTATGAAATATTGTTATTAGTCATTTTCTTTTCTCTAATAACTACTCAATATAAATAAATGTTTGATTGTTATCGTTAAAAACATGTTTGTAAATTTTTTTCTATACATCCCAACACCATTCACCGAATAGCGGTTTAAATATATAAAAATTTGCAAAAATAAAAATAAAATTGAAAATATTTTTATTTTACCTTCACTTTGCCTATCAAGACCACTTGCTGAGGTAGCTCTCTTCTTTGAGCCTTCACTCAGTTCACGTTCGGAACTGCGACGAGTCACAGGAGAAATGCTAGTATTGTATGATACATTTTGAATAGAATTTGCTCTGTAATGAAAGTAAATATGGACATAAGAGAAAAAGAAGAATTGACAGTGGCTTTATTTTATAAACATTCACACGAGTTAATAAATCAAATGTGAATCACGCAACATAATACTAACCTTCTATATGCCCAAATAGATCCATTTTCATTGTCCAACATACGCGGAGTTGATGATCCGAATGCGAATGCAATTTGACTACGTTCATTCTTTCGTTTTGTCTCGAGTCTCTGATCACGTTCTTGATTCTTCCTTAATATATATTCACGGCGTTCCTTTTCCGCTTCCCAAATTGCCTTCTTTCGTTCTTCTACTTGCTGGCGTTTCTCATTGTCACGAGTCTTCAACTCCTCAATACGTCGTCGACGCTCTTCTTCTTTTTGTTCGCGCAATTTCTGCGTGGCAAGAGCTTGAGCTTTCAACTCCTCTAATTTTCGTTGTCGCTCTTCGTTTTGTTTTTCTTTCAATTGCTTTATTCGCTCTTCACGGTCTTTATGTAGTTGATATTGATCTCCTATTTATGTTTTTATTACATTTTTTTCATTATTTAGGCGGACCAGAAATGGAATGCAGAAGAAAATAGAGAAAAAAAGATATAGCGTTAATAAAGTGTTGTGCGTGTAATATTTTTATAATGATTAATGTCATTCATAATTAAAACAGAGCATAAAAAATGATATACTTGTTAAGAAATCAGACACTTATATTGAAAAGAGTTAGTGAAACATTGCCATGCGAAAAATAATACTTTCATGATTTCACTCAGCTTTTTCTTCTTTTTACTCTGTGTGTTTGTTAATCAATACAATAATCTTCAAAAATACTTTTTTTTTTAATTTCTTACAGTGCCTTCACATCATCATCATCATACAAAAATGTACAAAATCACGCAAGCTCTGCTTTTCATATATATGTTAATTAAATTTTTTTTTTGAGTTGAGTTAAGATACATATATGTAAAGTTTTTTTCATTCACTGGTAGGGGCTTTCTCAAGGTCAACAACAAACGACTAGCGATGGTAATGTTCACTCAATCTTTTTTCCTGGTTCAATTTGGGATCAACATGGCAGAAAAAAATACACATTGTTCTGTGTGTGCCATTTTTTGAGAACGAAAAATTGTTAGTACATTTTATAACTCTACAACATAGTTCAATAAAGAGAATACAACAAAATCACATATATCAGCATTGTAATGAACAAACCTAAATCATCTAAAAGATCAATCATTGATGTGTCAATGGCATTGGAATCATCGACAATAATTGTGTCTTCGCCAACTAAACCAAACCAATGCAATGTATTGCAATTCAATGGAATCATTTCTGTACATAGATATAAATATTTTAAGAGACATACATCGACATATAAAGTTATATGTTTGTGTAACATTAAAAGATATTAAAATCATATAACCATCATTATTCATCATTTTCTACTGCTGACGACAACGATGACTGAATAGTGTGTAAAGTAGTCACTCATGAGATCATTGTGAAATAAAATGCTTTTAGCAGAAATCGATTATGGAGATGAATCTTTTTGATCAACATAGTCAAGTGCGCGACAAAAATAATATTGTAGTGGAAATTTTCACCTCTTTCTCTTGAATATATATATATATGATTGACAAATGAAATGAAATTCACAACAATAATGGTCATTGATTCGCAGCTTAAAGTGCTCTAATTATCACCTTTCAACAGTAAGGTGAAAATTGTAAAAATTTATTCAAAGTCTTCTTACCTTTTGTAGCTGATCCCGGCCTACACTGTTGCTGTTGTTGTTGTTGTTGTTGCATGTTAGAGGTTTCTTTATTACCAGCTAAGAAGAAATATTTTTTTTTTGTTATAAACACACAAAAAGATTATATTTATGCTAATTTAATATTCATCACATGTAGCTAGTTTATTATCACAATGGCAAATCTTTATTTGCCCACTTGTAGAAATGATCAATTCAATAGTCTCTAATCTCTATTGCTTAATTTTTTTTTAATATAGTGAATTAATAAGGTAGTAATTTATGAAAAATGTTGAGAGATATTCATACACAATAAACACACCGAAAAAAAATATTCTTCTGTCCAATATGGCATTTAGAATGACACTAAACAAAATGAATATACCACACACACGGAAATTCCATTAAATTCCCGGTATGGAGGAGAGAAGGAAGAATTTTTTTGAGCTCTTACCGACATAATGGTTTGCATGATGATAGTTTTTAAGTGTAGACGAACTATATGACTTGCGTAGAGTTAATTTATCAATGACACTTAAATTTTCGCGTGATAGTGCACGTACTAGTACACCTCGCAATTCGGCAAGCGTATTACTTGGTATTCTAACATCAATGCTCATTTTTTTCTTCGTTCAGACGACGTGACTACAAACATACGAATGTTCTAATTTCCTATTATACACACTTTATTTTTTAATCGAACACCTATGTAATGTCTCTTCACGCTACAACTTTTGACATTTATTTTTTCTTTTCAAACTTAAACTTCTTTTTGTCTTTTTCAATTATCTTTTTTGATTTCTATTCCAAATAAGAACGAGAGAGAAAAAAATAATCAATTTAGATTTTTCACAATAAAAACTAAAACTTTTTTGCTTAAATTTTGAAGCGCAGAAAAAAGAAGCATGGGAAAATTTAAATTGACAAGAGAAGAAAAATTACGCGTAAGAAGATATTAATTTAATACCTTAGCGTTAAAGACACTGAATAAAATAAGGAGAATGAGAGAGAAAAAATTGAAATAAAAACAGCAAACAACAACAGTGAAACAGAATCAAAAACTCTATTACGTCATTTTGTTCAGTGTTTCATTCATTGATCACCACAAATGAAGAAAAATATCAAGAGTATAAGTGAATATGTATATATACGAATGTGAAGCAGTAAGTGCGGTGATGTGCAAAAAAGAAACAACGTGGGTCTCTTACAGACCATAAAACTATTCAAATTAATTTGCAATTTAAGGAATATACAAATAAAGACACATCTTTAAATGTATACATATGATGAATCAGATTGGAATGTTTATAAGTATTTAATTAATGTTTATTTTTATATTTTGAATAATAATTGACTGTAAAGAACTTTAGAATGTTTTTCTTATAAAAAAATTTTTGTGTTTGATTGAGATGTTATTTTTCTATACATTCGAGAATCCAATCACACAAAATCTGATCGACCTTCACTTCACAAAGTTATTTTTAAAACTAAACACATTCAATATAAAGGAAAATTTCGAAAAAAAAAATCATTTCTTATCGCAAAGACGATACAGATTCAATAATGTGTGTAAACATTTTTTTTTTCTTTTACTTTAATTGTACTCTCTATATCATATTATTTGCTCTAAATAGCTTTTCCTATAACTATACTTCCTAAAATTTTTTTTTGTATGTGTATTTGGATAACGATAACTACATTGTCAGAATAGTTTTTTGAAACGTTATCGAAACATTCCATTGACAAATAATGCCGATGAACTTTGAAAAAAAATTCAATTGGGTTTAAAAAACTTTTTCTTCTTCATTGCCAATTTCCCAATTTGTTATATATGCATTGCGATCACTGTCTTTTGATTTTTTTATTCTTGTAATCAATATTTAGTAGAATTTAATACAAATATCATTTCTTATACTTGAATCGATTAAATATTTTGTTTTGTGTATTTTTTCAATAAATATAACGCTGATCACAATAAAAGTTAAACTCAAACTGCTTAGTTTATTTCTTTATTTTGAGTCAAGAGTGAGAGAGTCTCTTTAGAGTTTCTTTTGTCGACATATTATAAGCACATAAATATACAAACTCACTCACGGTGTGGCTTGTTATTTGCTATTCGAGCTGAGAGGGAGAGAATGAATAAGTGAAGCATAGGCTCACGAAAGTAACGTTAATGGTAGTAGAGACATTACAGCAATAACAATGTTGATTCGGTTGATTTTGAGTCTTCTCAAAAAACGACAAAGACACAAAACAATCTATCTAAAAGATAATCTTGAGAAGCAATTAAAGAAGCTCTCTTATGAACCAAAGAAATGCTCTATGCTTTAATTCGTAATGCACGAGATCTGATTGATGTTACAAAAGAAACCTTAGATGAAAAATAAAATTCATTCCCATCTCATGATCACGAGAGATCGCAGGTCACAAATACAAATGACGGCAGATAGATCGAGCGAGTAAAAGAGAGACAAACACGATAATCTATAGTTCATTCTGATAATTTTAAAATTACAGTCACACAAGTATTTAATGGTATTAGTCTTTGTGACTTTACTCTTTTTTTGTCAAACAACTTCTCGCAAATGCACACTTCTATTTTTGTCGTGGTATGCAAGCAATGAAAAAAAAAACGAAAATGTAAATAACAACAAGGCATGTATCTCGTTATCCGTCACCTGTTTTTATTCTTTCTAAGTGTGTGCATTTTCATAAATTATGAATTCATAACGCACAATTCTTTACCGCTAAGCTTTGAATGAATTCATAAACTGTATTTTGTTCTCAGAAAACACAAATGCGTGTCTAAGCATTTTTAAAAGTTGTCAATTAGTTTTTGAATGAAAAGGAAACAGAAACAGAAACAGAATGAAATTTGCAAATTTTTTTCGTTCCATATTATCTCAAATGATGAACACTATAAGACATTTCAGCAACTGATGATCAACTTGATATTAATGAATGTGGGCGTGCTTGGTCGCACCTAGTATTGCTTAGCTTCTTATAATTTACAGCGCGAGACAAAGAAACTGAACACATATTTTCTTATGTGTATGGAAAGTCGCATCGACATGAGGTCAAAATAGAGATGTAGAGAAAGAAGTCGTCTGCTTGTCAACTTCCAACTAAATAAGTAGTGTTTTCACACTTTATTATCTGCTGTTGTGTCATGTGAGATACATAGGAAGAGAGTGTGTGAATTCATGCATAAATCTTCATGGTTTGTTTACTACCTATCGCATGCTTTCATCGTTTATTATCTTTTAATCACAATCATGTATCCGAGAAGATAAAGCTATAGTATCTAATCTAGCGAGCTTATTTTCAAAGAAAAAACCGAAAGTCGATAATAAAAAAAATGTTTATCACTGGCAATGTTATGTGACTTTTTTTATGTTAATTCGCATTAAAGCAAACTAATTATATTTACTATATGAAAACTATACGATTATAAAATTTCATATTAAGAGGAAAAACGCTAATTTAGTTGGAAGCCATTAAATTCGACAAATTGTAAATTTCTTTAATTTATTAAATGTTCCATAATTCATTCGATATTTTACATAAAAGTGGCAAATCAGACACAAGAGTGAATGAGAGGGAGAAAGTTTTGATGATTGAGTAGTCTTTCATCATCATTCGGTAGTTTCATATATATTCGCACTCAAAGTAATTTTACCTTCTGAACTTCAACAGCGCACACGCGGTGTTACAAGTGAATGTATGCATGTCGTGTCATTAAAACAATATGACCGCTGGTTGCGGTTATTGAGAAAGAGAATCAGTCAGCGAAGTAAGTATGTGAAAATAAAATTACTCTCGATTAGTCAGTCCGTAGGGTTTACGCTAAATTGATTGAACTTTTTAATGCGGAATGAATGTTGTAATCGTGAAAATATTACAAAACTTCATTAATCTCATTACTCATGAATCATTTTCTTTCTCACTCTCTTTCAGAGTGTCTTATATTGCTTATACTTTTCGTGTTTAACATTAATAATGTAGTTTTCAATTCCAGTGGCGGCTTCACAGCTTCCACAACATGCACACAACACCAGCTAATTACAATTTCACGAGTACTTGCTAACATTCGACTGTTAAATGTAAACTTCTCTTCAAGTATGCTACATATTTCAAGCAACCTAAGCTAATACTTTCAACCATAGCTATTGATGTTGCATTACAAGTGTTATCATTATTTTATGGTTGGTCTGAGAGCAGGTAAATCTATTTTCAGCATGCATAAAACGAATAAATAAGAGAAATAATTTCATCAAAACGTATCTGTGCAAATACATAATAAATGTAATATAAATTGAATAAGAAAAAGAAGTGAACAAGTAGCAGCAACAGCAGTGAATGAGTGAGAGAGAGAGATAATATGCCGCAACAATGAATGAACAAAAAATTTAAATTACTGAAATGAGATGAAGGTGAATAGTTTTTTCATCTCACTCTATCAAAACAATTTTATTTCAATTCGCTTCTATTATTGCGTTTTGAAATATTACTATTATAAGTTTTCGTGTAGACTCGCAAAAGATTTTTCTCTCTCTTACTCATTTACTCTTTAATCACTCACTATTTTTCTACAATAGAAATTGCTCCGTTTAATTCAATTTTTTCCGTCTTTACTTCATAATAAAAGTGAATATATATGTGTAACCTGCTTTCGAATATATATACACATTTTGTTTCGCGATAATTATTATTAACTCGCTGGTAAAGTAAGCAAGCAGACAAGAAACACTCATTTTCGAGTGAATGCTTCGACAAGTCGTTAAACTTTCGCTAAAGCACTGATAAAGGAAAGACGAAAAAAGAGAAATGTTAAGGAAGGATATAAAATATGTAATAAACAAATGAGTCATGTGAAGAGTTTATTTAAGGGAAAGTTGTTGCTGCTATTATCTTTCACTTTCATTGGTTGCTCTTGTTTAATTACACAAATTTGGTTATTTAAGAATCTAGAGGTTAAATCTCCTCCCTTCACTCGTCTTCAAGCTACATAAACTTCCGATTTCACTTTCATATTCTTTTTGATATGTCAAGGTTTATGTTCACAGTAACTCACGTCGGCGCACCTCATTTTATCGCTATTTACTTTCTTCCAAGCCTCTCTCATTATGATTTATCTAAATGCGTCAAACTAAATTTAATTTTTTATGTTATACTTAATTTCTTTTATATCTTTGAGTTTACGCAATAATTTTAATGTCAATCTTTGCAATAAATACTTCATTATTGATGACAATATTGTGATTTTATCTTAGAATTAAATCACATTAATATTTTTCTTGTGTATTACTCATTACTTACAAATCCAAACATTTCCTTTAGGCGTGTCTGCTACAATATTGATATTGAAATTATATCTGGCCAAGTCACGACGCAAATATACTTTCTTATGCGATGCAAAAGCGCACTTTGGCAAGAGGAATAAATTATCAAAATCACTCTTTAGAAAATGAATTTGCCGGCGATGATGATGAAGGTAATGATGATGTTGATTAGTAAAATTTTTGTTAATTCCGTATATTCCACCCGTCGTTTTAAGTGAGATCATAATTAATAATTTATGGAGATGTGATAAAGAGCTGTTATTTTTTTACTATACTTTTTATAGCTTACACAATTCAACTTAATAACATTTCTATGATTAAAATTGAGATTGATGTTCAACTGCACGCGATTAGTGACTGAATACTTTTCAAAGTAAAATCACTTCATAACAGCTTCAATCAATATCACAATGGTCTATAATGTTCACATTAAACGTGCAATAAAATTAAATTATAATATACACATTTCTTCTTCGTATTCTTAGGTGATCGTCTTTTCTCTATTATTCACTATAATTTTATTTCATACAAAATATATTCAAATTTTTTTGCACTATAGTTTTAGTATCGCGAAAGAGGAAAAACTTTTAGAAAAATACTGGAAGTCTAAATAATAATAACAGTGAAAGTTTATGAGTTTTTCAAACATTGTTCAATCAATTACACTGCGAATTGAATAAAAAAAATTAAATTTCACAAAATTATTAAAATGAAAAAAAAATTGTTTCATTTTCCTTTGCTAACACACACACTACACTAAAACTCTTCGATAATATTTGAAACTCACGCGCTCGAATGAATGTGAGCGAATGATCTGCCACAAATGAAATTGACAAGTGTTAAAACAACGACAGCAAATTAATGTCTACCATTGCTAACTCAAACTCAACTCAATTCATTAATGATTTTCTCTGTTTCCGAATCAACCGACTCGCAAAAAAAATTACAAAGCTCTCTTTTCGTTTTATTTTCTTTTGTTTCTTTCTTTTTTCAACTTTTAGCTTTTGCAAAGCGCACAGAAAACCCGTCTTATTGTGTCTGCATTCCGGCAGATAACTAAACCACACATGCCACTCGCGAATGAGTAAATGTTGAAGAGAGTTCGACACTGTTGCTTTTCTTCACAAAAAAAGCTCAAATTATTGCTACTATTATTGTTGAATGAGTGATGGTCGCTTTTATTATTTAATTTTCGAAAAATGCTTCCCAATCATTTGCTATATAATATAATTTAATTTTTTATTCACTTGTGCGTTTTGAACCAACAACATTAATGATCATCAACACGGAGAAAAAAAAAGTGAAAAAACAGATGTTCGCATTTTCTATATTTCACGTCTTTCTCTCTTTTTCGCTCATTTTTTTCCTATATTGAATGTGTGTCTTCTTCCTCTCATAATTCTCTGTTCATTATACAAAAATTTAAAAACATTTTTAACAAATCATTTTTTTGCGATAGTTTTCGTTTCTTTCACACAAATTCTTCAACTTGTGCGTTTTTGCAAAAAAAAATATGTTTTTAACGAGATGATGAGGAAAATGAAGAAGAAATGAGAAAATAAAATTAATTTTGAATTTGGCATGCTTAAAATGTTTTGCGTTGAGCTTTTATAATCGTTCAATTAGTAAGAAGTGATCTCATCTTAAATAACAATACACGAATGTACAAATTAACAAGTGAAGTGAAAAGTAAGAGAAAGAGAGTATTAAAGATAATTATCGTCCGGTTTTGGGTTACTTATAATTACAATTAAATTCAAAAGTGACATTTACTTGTATTAAGTTAACTTCTTTTACAAAATTCAACCTCCCTCACACTTCATTAAAATATTGCTCACATACCGAGCAAGAAAGAGAAGAAAGATCGTGTGAGAAAAAAAGAAGAGATATGTGTACACACATGCAGATAGATAGATAGAATCAAATGAGTTTCTCTTCTTTACAAAAATAATTATAACACAACAGCATCGAAATGAATATGGTCGCATTCTTTTACTTTAAAAAGGAAAGAATTTAGGTATATGAGACAATCAACAAATATATAGTGGAGGTGTGAGTATTTTAAGACGAAATTTGTCATTAATTAAAACTTCTTTGTTTTTAAAAACGCTTTCTCTTTCTTAACAAATATACTTTGTAAAGATGGTATTAATAAAAATACATATTCTTTTAATATAATGAAATAAAGAATGAATGTATGCACATGTGAAAATTTTCTTAACTAACTCGAAAGAAAGAAAAAGAAAATGAGAGTGCAACAGGAAATTTAAAGTTAAATAAAAAGAACATTTAATAAGAGTTCATTTTTATCTATCAAGTAAATCACGTATCATCTAATTGGTCATTACTGAAGGTCGTCTTCAAATCTATCACTTTATAGTCATGAAATTTTTCCATTACTTAGAAATTCCAGTACAGATAACAACAAAAACGATTCGACTTGCGCATTCGACGATTTTTTACTTTTTTTTATAAATGAATGAGAATGTGTGAATCAAATTACTAACGTCATCCTCTAAATTTGTTTTGTTAATTTTCTTAGCTTTTCTTTCATTCATGTTTATAACTTAGTCTTTCCATAAAACTTATATTAAATTTAAATTATGTACTAAAAAATTACATTGCAAATCCTGAATCCGTAGAAGTGATGAACAGTTTATTTATTATTCCGTTTTACCAAAAGTAAAACACACGGTGTAATAAACTTGCAAGTATGGTAAAAGACGAAGCAAGCATGTCTATGTTGAATTATAAGGCCTAAACATAGCATTATCGACTATGAATATATATAGCAAGGCTGAATCAATATTTCTCATATATTTCTGCATAAAAAAGTGAGGAGAGAAAAAGAGATATTCAAGCATTAGAAATGAACGAACGAATGTACTAGTATGTAGGTGAATGATTTGGGTTGCTTCAATGGATTGAATCGAATCGAAACAACGGCAGTGGCAACAAAAACTACAATTTTTTAAAAACGTTTTCTTTTAAATACGTATTCATATTTTTTTTCGCTGATTGGTCTCATTTTCATGTAATTAAACTAAAAAATTATTATAAGCAACTTTTTATGAATATAATAAAGTACATAGAGGCACATGCTATATACCATATATTCAAATGAGCATTTGCTCCATGATATTTGAACTAACATTTAGTACAATTTCACTCTTTTTTATTCTCTTTACCTATAATAAAATATGATATAGGCATAAACGTATATTTGAAAAGGCAAAGATTGTAGATCTCACTCAATCACAAAATAACTCGCATATGATGAGACTTAAGAGAGGTCTATGTGTGTCTTTTTTGTTCATTTATGAAATGCATAAATAATAATTGTATGCAAACCATGATAGTGCCTAGCAACGAATCGTATCATTAACGAATCTGTCGAGAATGTATATTATATCGGTAATAACTTTTCTTTTACGTTTTTTTTTTATTATTATTTCATTTAGCTCCACCGCTATTGCTTCTGTTGCTGCAGAAAAATGCTACACTTCACTAAATTCGTCATACAGTTAAGAGAGCAGCAATAAAGCACTTTCCAATTGAAGAAAACTTCATTTCTTTCGCTCGATAACTCTGTATCTTTCTCGATCCATGAATTATTATTTGTTTTTTACTTTAAAAACACATTTTGGTCTTGTTGGCATTTCTCTTTTATGTCTCAAAATAGATTTTCAATGAATGAAATAGGGAAAAATGTCGAATAAGAAGTCGGATAAGAAATATTTTTGAATTCCGCAGTATGAAAAGGAGGAGATGAGATAATGAGCAGTTGTTTTGCGTTTTCTACCGAAACCATTTATAGGTCATTAGGTCCTCAAAAAATATTAGAATGTGCTCTCTTTGTGTTATTCTTTAATTAAATCGATCGATCTTGACCAGTTTTTTTCACTTTGCATACAGCGAGAATGAGAAATTTTATGACTCAACATTTTTCAAAATCACTTTTCAAATATATTCACACTATATTTCTTTTACACTTCACCTTTTTCTAATGAATTGATTATTTCTTATCACTACTATTAACTAATATTTAATCTAACCTGGCGAATTTTCTTGAAAATCCATATTTTATTTATTTTCTTCAAAAGGTCGACTTAAATTAAAATAAAGAATAAGTGATGTTGCTTCGAAGAATTTCATTCGACTAATTTTTTAAAATTTTAAAAACCGTTAAAATGTTGAATTTTTTCATTTATTATTGGACACCCCTTTTATACTCATCCTTTATTGTTCACTTAAAATTATTACTGATTAGGTAGTTTACATAGTTTCATAAATCATTTTATGAGTGTATGTTTGTATAGCTTATACAGTCATTTGATAAAAAATTGCAAGTCTTAGTAATATTTCATTTTGTCTCACAATAAACAAACAATATTCGACACTCGACGGCCCTGATCGATTCTTTTTCTTTTTCCATCGCCGAGTAGCAAGCACGAGATATTTAAGAAAATTTCACATAACTTAGTGAAATGAATCCTGAAAAGTTAAAGAAACTGCAGGCACAAGCAGCCCAAGTTCGAATTGGTGGAAAAGGTATATAATGATCAAGTAACATCACAAAATTGAGTATTATTTTTCAAAAAATAATACCATTAGGTCTTATGAAAAATTCATAAGTTCTAAAGCGGAAGAGATATTACAGATGGACTAAAATTTAAAAATGACATGGAAGATGAATAACAAAAAAAAAATTAAATTTTAGGTACACCTCGTCGCAAGAAGAAGATTGTACATCAAACTGCGGCCACTGACGATAAGAAATTACAATCAACATTGAAAAAATTAGCTGTTAATAACATACCTGGCATCGAAGAGGTTAATTTGATCAAAAATGACGGAACTGTCATCCATTTCAATAATCCAAAAACTCAGGCATCACTTGCTAGCAATGTTTTTGCGATTACAGGACATGGAGAACAAAAACAGGTATTAACTTTCTCACATACCCACTCTCAAAACATATTTCACTATAACCTCAAATCATATTTACATACACTAAATGTCTCAAAAAGTTCTCATGTTTGATATTTCTGGAATATGTAAAAACCACAATTATGATTCACATGAATTAAAAAACCTTTTGAATTAATTTATATTGTGGTCATTATGAGTGTTCTGATTCCCACTTAACTACTTCGTATTTTCTTTCTATACTATCTTAACAATAACAACTCTTATCAATTGACCGGCAATGAATAATTTTTTAATCGCAATTTTATTATAAAGCTCCTTTTTTTAATTTAATTTCTTCAGATTGCTGAATTGTTGCCAGGAATTCTCACACAATTGGGTACTGAAGGATTGTCTCAATTGAAACGATTAGCCAATAATGTTGGAATTGGAAGCAAAATTCTTAGCTCAGTTGAAGAGGGCAAAGAGGAGGAAGATACGGATATTCCCGATTTAGTTGAAAATTTCGAGAATGTCGCCAATTCAGAAGCAAAAACCACTGATGCATCACCGGCAAAAGAAGCTGAAAAGAAAATTGAAGAAGTTGCAGCACAAATTGCTTCGAGTACGATTCAAGAAGCTGCTGCAAAGACTGCACCAGCAGCTACACCAACAACTACTACTGAAAAGCCTGCTGAAGACAAGAAAGAAACGAAAAAAGAAACGACACCAAAAAAATCAAATGAAAAAGGTGGAAAAAAGCAGCAGTCAAAGGATAAAAAAGCTTAAATTAACGCCATTGTGGTCGTCGTTTGCTAATTTAATAATATCTACTTCTTCATTAAAAAAGAACAACTTTTTCTTGTCACAAGTTTTTCATACATGCTACTACTCTGACGCAGAGACATAGTTTGTTGCTTTATTAAGAAAAAAAACTAACAAAGAGAGAGTAAAAATAAAATTCATCAAAATCAAATTTACATTATCTTGAGGGTATGAATGATTGCAACTTTTTTCAAATACTGTATTGACCGTAACAAAAAAAAATAAATAAGTCAGAACAAGTCCAAAAATATGGATGAAACAATAAAAAATTTTTTATTATTGTTGATAATATTTGGATAGAGACCAGGGTTGGAAATCTCTTAAAATCTGTTGACAGACAGCATGTGTTGACAGAAAACGAATGTAATACATTTTCTTGTGAACGAACAGATTTCTATTTTTCCAACCCTGACAGAGACTGAAATAAGTGAATTAAGAATATATTTTTAATTCATCATTTTTATTATTTGATATTCTTTTGAGTTCGACTTTTCTATAATTTCTTTAACTCATCGTCATTATCGTCGATTATTAACACTTATCATTTTAAAATCCTTTTACATATTTGTTTTTATGTTCATTCGGTGGTTTTAAGGATAAGGACATTATTTTATGACAAAAAAATTTGGCTGGTAATTTTTCATTTTAAAACACTGCTCATCATCACCATCTTAAACACATTTCATCTTTCAAATCTCTTTCATTCGTCCATCTTATTATGATTAATTTTTATTTTATTAAAATTCACAAAAGAAAATTTTTTCAAATATTTTTTTTTACAATTTAAAATAGATAGAGCCACGAGATTGGAATTATTTACTCAAAAAATTTCTTATTTTTCCTCAATTTGCTTTTTTCATAACATTAAATTTATATTTTGATCATTTGTCATCCAATTTTAATTTTTCTTCATCAACAATTTCTTGTTTTCTCAATTCAACAGCTTTGATTAAAAGCTATAAATGGATGTGCGCTTTTAAACTTTATTTTATAAAAAATTCTTCTTTAAATATCATTTCTCATCATTTCCTTAAATTTCTTTGATCAAAATCGCTGATTTGTTAACATATCGTTTTTGGTTCATAAAATTTTCAATTGGAATTTAGAAATTTTATTTTTATGAGAGAAAAAAATTATTATTTTATGCAGAACTCGAAACCGTTTGGTATTTTAGTCGAGACTAACTAAAATTCGACTAATTTTTAGTCTTTTAAAAATAAAATACTACTCGATTAAATTTTAGTTGAAATTTTAATCGACTAAAAAATGAAGTCTAAATTTAGTCGATAATAATTTAAATCGATTAAATTTTAGTCGATTTTAATTAAAGTCGACTAATTTTTAGTCGATTCAAATTATCGATTATATTTTTAACTAAAAATCAACTAAAATTTAGTCGATTATTTTGTTTTTAATCGACTAAAAGTTAGTCGAAAAATGGTTTCGGACTCTGATTTTATGATCAAGAAATGATCATCATCATCATCAATTTCATGATAAATGTTGGTTATCTAATTTTCTTTTAAATTGCACACATATATTAGAAAAAAGTTTTTTTTCTTTATTTTAAATTCTGGAATCTTTCTTCTCTTTGTACATCATACACATTTTATTTTAATAAATATAATAAATTTTAGTTTTTCATTCACGTCTATAATTGGGAAAAAAACAAAAATTATTGTTGACTTCCATTTTAAAAATACATCCATTCATTTGAGGTTCCGAAAATAAAAATCATTTGAGACATAAATTTTTTGTTCTTGACAAAATCATTTTTAAATGTTTGCACACAAAATTGTTTTATTTCCTCAAAATAACCTTCATATATAATAAAAATATAAAAAGAAATTGGAGAGAAAGACAGAATAAAGGAAAGATACCAAAAAAAGAAAAAAATCAATTCCACCATCCGACCTCCAAGCACAACCATTGATTGCCTAACTTTATTTATTAGATAATATTATTTTGCAATGGTACGCATTTTCGAGCACTTTAAGATGAAAATTATATTCAAATTTTTGGGTGTGATATCACACACATGGTGGATAGAAAGAAAAACATTCATTGAAACTTTTAATGTTAACAACACACTCGTATATTTTCTTTTTTTAAAAATTGAATTATAGCTAAATTTCAATTTGACGCGACTTATACAAGAAAATATGCTTTGACTTATTAATGTCATTGCGTTGAAATGTATACAAATTGCGTTAAGGGTATTTATGTCAAAAAAAAGAAAATATTTGGTAGGTAGGACATAAAACAGAAAACATAACGAAAAATATATTACAACCTTCTTTTTCCTTCTGGAAGTGATTTGACTGAATGAAATATAAACTAATGAATGAATGAGCGTTAAAGAAATAATATGTATATTTATTGCTTGTTGAAGGGAATGTATTGTAATTGAGTCATGACTTCGAATTGTGAGTCATTTATAATTAAATAAAATTGATATATTTTCTAATGCCACTCGTTAATATTCATTATAACTAACAATATTTCAAATTATAACAAGTTGTTCTTTTTATATAAATATTTTCTTCTTCTTCTTCTTTACGACTGATAAATTTTATATAAAGAAATACAAAATTGTAAGAAATGAGCGATGAAAATCAAACATCAGAAAATTATGCCCATGCATATCTTTTCCTCTTCAAGAGCTTTTCCTCCAACCATTAATTTTCTTGTTTGCTTTCACTTTTATTCTTCATGGTAAATAATCAATCATATATGACTTTCTATTTCGCATATATTGCTTTAATTGTTTTCTAAGTCTGCTTGAAAATAGAAAAGAAAAACCAAGGAGAGGAAGTGAAGGACTATCCGAAATAAGAAAACCTTTTAATACTTATTGATTATGAGTGTTTTCTTTATTCTTCTTCGAGAGGAGACTTTTTCTTTCAATATGTACTTATAGCAAAAAAAATTCTACTCTCTGTCAGCTTATTTCGCAAACGAGCATAAATGCATGATAATGGAATTTACGAGGAAGTGAATTTTTAAAAGGAGAGAAAAAAAATTGATGTTTGTGCCTCTTCTCATATTATTATGTCATTCTTTTTTATAAATATACATCTTTTGCTCTCCTTTATATATGTAGAAGCTTATGCTTGAACAACTTTTTTAAGCACATTTCATTAGTGTTCAATTTTTGTCATTTTCAAAATGAATGATGAGTGTATGTGGAAATGGAAACGGATCGTTTTTCTTTTCTATCTCGATATTACAAAAATTAATGAAAATAAAATTTATTTTGCTCTCGCGAGTATGTATATATTTCTAGATGCTTTATCGGCGGTCTTTTTGTATGTTATGTATATATGTAGGTAGGTATTAATTACATTATAACAACAACAATAGTACGAATGTAATAGAAAAACGAAAAATTTTGAAGGTTCTCATGATGAAATCTATTAATTAAATGTTATACTATAATAGACGTTCCACACATTTTTCATTTTGATTCATTAACAAATTCTCTCATTTTATTTTTGCATTTCCCGGCAATGTTGTTGGGCTGGGATGTTTTTTTAAATTTCATAACTCTCCTGTGTGTGTGTTTGTGATTTATAATGAATGCACGTGATAACAACATTTCATTGACCTGTACCGTATTTAGCATTTATCTTGTATTCTCTAGAAAATTTTTAACATTGTGTTTTGCTGTTTAAAATCAAAAAATCGTTTTCATTAAAAAACTATGTGAAATCTTCTCTCTAAAAAAAGGGCACACCACAAAAGGACACAAACTATGAGGT
The DNA here is from genome assembly GCA_014622435.1 of Polypedilum pembai. Classification (NCBI taxonomy): domain Eukaryota; kingdom Metazoa; phylum Arthropoda; class Insecta; order Diptera; family Chironomidae; genus Polypedilum; species Polypedilum pembai. The sequence goes on from JACWBX010004496.1 coordinate 26,529, forward strand.
TATTTAAAACATTAGGTAAATGGCAAATTTTTTTTTGTTTTGAAAATACAAACGTTTGTTTCTCTATTAAACATACATGGAATTTTCACCGCATTATCATGAATAATATTCGCTAAAATATCATTAGCTGATTAATTTTTTTCCATATTGATATCAAAACAGACGTATGCGGCAAGAATATTAATGGACAGTTTGGGGAGAGTTTTAGTAAGAAAAAAATAATAAAAAAGATTTGAAGAATTGAGGGTAGGGAAAAATATTGAAACGCACGCAAACGAATGAGCTTAATGATGTATCATTATAATTTTATGGATTGGCTGATAAGCTGCTGCAATAGTTCTCTACTGTTATGACATTGAGGATTTTTTATGGGTGTTCTGTTTAGCTTTTTTTTTTGTTAATTTTCTCTCTTCGTTTTCTTATTAAAAATGTATTAGTGTAGTGGTGTCGCGTGGTTTAACATTTTTTTTCGTGCTGCTCGCTTTCGATGGTGTGCTTGACTGTCATCAGAGCTGGTAACCCTTATCGAACATTTCTAAAGACTTTGTTATCAGTTCGTCTTTTAGACAGGCTTCCAAAAACTCTTCTATGGTGATGACACCGTCCTGATTGAGATCCAATTTTTTAAAAACTCGATCAACCTTAATGAATGAATTGATTGAAATGTAAAGACAGAAAGGAAATTGAAATATAATAATTAATGGATGAAAAAATTCAATTAGCAGACTCACTTGTTCTCGCGTTTTCCTGTCATCTTCCGCTATCCGTCTACCCATAAGTTCATGCACTGCTTGCACTACTTCTGTTAACTCACCTCTACTGATACAACCATCACCATTTAAATCATATAATTTAAATGTCCATTTTAGTCTCTCATAAACAGATCCACGCAATAATGTTGACAATGTGACAATATGATCTCGAAAACTTATCGCTCCATTGCAATTTACGTCAAATGCTTTGAAGACATAGTGAGCATAAAGGCTCGAATCTAAATACAGATTATAAAACGTGCCTCTATTAGTATTAATTTTTCACTCTCTTCCTTCTCTTCTCTTCTATTCATTTAAATTCTACTATATTATCGGATTAGGTTGAAAACTCACAAACACACATAGCAAGATATAAATAACACGAGAAAAAAAACAGTAAAATGGAAACAAAAGAAGAATGTTTAGGCATTGATTAAAAGCTTTTGTGACCTTTTTATAAATCGTGATAGGAAAATAGGTCAGAATTTGAAATTGTCGAAGTTTTTGACCTTTTTAGCATGCTCTATGAAAGGTCTAATATCATGTATCATCCATCATTATTTATTTCTTTAATTTTAAACAAGAATGAAAGCTTTTTTACCTTTTACTATTAAGTTAAATAGAACAAGCGTGTTTGTGACTTTAAATCAAACTTAATAATCGAAATCAATAAATTGAATTTTAATAAAAAGACAAAACAAAAAAGGATCCAATATCTAAAGATAAAAATAAGAAAAGTTTGGGTATACTTACTTCCATGTGGAAAGAATTTTGCGTAAATATCCTTAAAAGAATTTTCATGAACTACGCCTTCAGGGCATTCAGCCTTTTGTATTTTTTTTATCATAAAAGTTTAAATAACAGGAAGATGGTAGTAAGCACGAAGTATTAAGAGTGTGCACAAGTATGAAAGTCATAAAAAAAGAGAGAAGAATTTTTAAATGAAAACTTGAGTCCGCTATTAAGCTCATCTGATATAATTACTTTAAATCCTCTGTACATAACGCGAATCTCCTGACGTGTAAATTTAGTTAACCGGCAAAGATCTTCGAGTGCTACGGGAATAGGTTTTGGAAAGCTTCTGCTAGTGGTTTCTAATTCATATACAACCTCCTCAATCGGTGAATCCGGCGGTGTGGCCATTTTCTTATTCAATTATCTCAAAATGGCTTAATCCTTTTTACCAATTATTTTGATTTATATATTCTACGTATATACTCTCTAATTAATAACTTTTTAATCCTCTTTTGCTTCTTTGCTGAATCTTATTCTCATCATAATCCCCTCTAGCTGCTGCATCCGCTTCTCGCTCAGCTGGTTTCTTCTATCTATCGTTAGATGTTATGAAATTATGAAAATTTATGTATGTATGCGCTACACAAAATGAAAAATAAATGATAGAACATCTGTTTAAGGAGTCATTTATTTGTTACGAATTTTGAGTTCAACTAGACAGAAATATAGATTCAACATCTTCATAACAATGATTTCTGATGATATAATCAAATAAATTATGATCATCAAATGGACAAAAATGAATTCATTTGTGAATTTTTATATACAGTAGAATAGCAGCAATATCGCTATAATGTAATGAGCTTAGAACCGGAAAAAAAGGATAATGTGATATACGCACAATTTTAATGCTTTTTCTCGCATGCGAATGACAGTGGTCAAATGACCGAGAGATGGTCGCTTAATGGCTTTAGGTCGTGCATAAGTACTGAAGAAGAGCTTAATAACATTTGCTTTGTATTATATCAGCTACAATTCACATTTTACACACATATAAAAACCGAGCGAACGCAAATGAAACTTTAGATTTATTATTTTCCCTTTTTCTCTTCGCTCCCACTCGCGATATATTCATTTCATTTTTATGTATTTAAAGCATTCCATTTCATTTCATAATCGCCACCATCACAGAATGACGACAGTGAAAGAGAAATGAATGGAGAAAAAATGTAATCCATTGGGGTTGCAATTGAGAAAAATGTAGTGATAAGCTGAGAAAAAGCTGATATTTTAAGTGAGGATAAAACTAAATCACAACAAAATGAAATATTTGATTATTTATAGTCGTTAATCCTTATTTCTTAGAGTAATTGGGGTAATTATTTGCTCTCATACACGGGGCCATCTGTCGTTGCCCATTCTTACATACTAAATAATTCATTTATGCACTCTTTCTGAAAATCCTTTTTCCACGCAGAAATCTTCCTAAACAGAACGATTACAATTAAAAATGCATTGAAATGGATTTTCACATTCTAAAAAGGATAAAAATCTCTTTTAAAAGCACTATAAAAGCTTAAATTGAATAGTTCATTTTATTGTTTCAAATTATCTCTCACTTAAAGGTTCTTGAAAGGAACTAGCACATATTAAAAATTAAATAATAGAACAAGAAATGATAGAATATTTCTATCGCAAATTTAGCCGTTATAATTCAAATCTAGGGGGCTGTTTTTTAAAAGAAATTTCCCTAAGAACACAATTTTTGAACAAATGAAATCTTTTTGAAATAAAAATTTGCAAGAAATCATTGAATTCAATGGCAAATTCCACTTCATTTTTCAATTAAGGTGTTATACATTATCACAATAGGATAAGAAATGAAAATTTCTGGAAATATAATGAAAAATAATGACAAACAAATATTTTGTAACGGTTTTCAAAAATTTAAGTCAAAAAATTTGGCAAATTTTGTCTCAAATTTGAACAATATGAAATATTCTATCATTTCTTGTAATAGAACTTTTGTCTATTCTATATATAGTGAAAACTTTTAATTCTTCAAGTTAAAACAAGCATTGGATTGTTTCTTTTTATAAAGAGAGGAAAGCACTTTATCCTATAACATTCATGAAATCATTCACCTCACTTTTATCTTCTTTTCCGAGTGGTAGATGAATCTTAATGGATTACAATGTGCATGCATGCAAGAACCTCTTAATTCTCATAATTTTCTGTTACTATTCATTCTTTCTTTTAATTTATCGTTCATGAAATAAATATCACTGCATTTATGAGAGAGTAAAGTTGTTTTTCATTGCATCATTCTTATCCACAGTGAAAGGTAATTAAAAGTGAGAGAGAAAATGTGAATGAACATTGCATAAAGCTTTTATTTCATTCGTTAAAAATAATAATAATAAAAATTGATGAAAGTCACTTGCCCGGATCAGTTGACTTTAGCGCATTTTTGTCGCCCAGATCAGTGACATTGCCGATTACAAAATAAAAGAACTAGTTCATGCTATAAGTATATTTTATCAATCAGTATGTTATCAGAAAAGACAATTTAAAATTAAAGCTCTTGAATTCGATTTATTGGGAGAAAAATGATAAATTGAAAAGAACTGGTAGAAATAAAAACTTAAACATTATAGTTTTCGACTCGTCCGATTATTTCATCAATTGTAGTTCCAGTGCTCATTGTCAACTCGCGTAGAGACTGAAGTCTTGTGTCAAACGATAAAAACATGAATGCTTCAAGCTGATTACTAGACTTCAATTTTAAGACACCAGAAATAATTAAAATCTCCATTATTTTTCGTTAGTTACCGATTTCAGCTTAAACAAAACAAAACCAATTTAATTCAATAAATTATAACTAAATCTGTTTTCTATACAATAATGTGTTAAAAAATTTGTTGAGTTGAAAATAACGGTCGAGTTGAATTCAAATTGAAAGAGATGCGAAAAAAACGCGTCGACGAAAAAAATCTTTGTAGTCGAAAAATTTTTGTTTACATTTTTCAATATGGAAATTTTATTTTGCAATTTCCCAATTCCTGTAATCAGTGACAGAAATATAACTAAGCGGCGGGCCAATAACTCGACAGCACTAATCAAATGCAAAAAACCGTAAGTCTCTAGCTATTATAGTTTCCGAGATCTCGCGGAGCCAGCCGGGAGCCAGCCGAACAAAGTGAATATATAAGCTGCATTTTCTATACAAAAATGCGCTAAAAACAGAGAACAGTAAGATGTATTATATAAATATGCTACAGCACAATATAAAAACATTGGAAGAGTAGACACTTATACAAACATGATATGACATTTATTATTTCTAGTTATTGCAACGAGTAATTAATTTAATTAGAATGAGCTTCTATTGTTTAATAAACTAATTTAGAAAAATTTCTAATTTGATTTCTTTGTTTACATTCTTTGTTTTTATTTTGATTATTCAAAATTCAAGTAGTTTCTTTTAAGAATTTAAAAATCAGAAATTCCTCAATACAGGTTCTCTTCAAGTTCAAGCAGTAAACTTTTTTTAAAAATTGGAGATTGTAATCAAATAATTATAGTGTCTCTACCTTGAAACAAAAAAAAGTTAATTACATTTCGAAATGAAAATAGATTTTGCCTCTTGTAATCAGATATACAATATATTTTTGTTTGAAAATGTTATTTAGAAACACTGTGGTATGCATATTGGTTACGTAAACATGTATAGTGTGTGTACTCTGTGGGCTTCAACAGTTGTCAAATGACAGCATAAAAATTTATTTTCACCACTAAATTTCGTCCATTCACTTCTATAGCTTATTCACAGAGCGAGAGAAAGAAAACTATGGCAAGGTTTGGTGTAAATCACTATATTTCTTCTTCTCTTTCTTCTCATTTATTGCCCTTCTTTCTTATTTACGAGAAATAAGGGTACAAATAAAAAAGTTGTCGTTCTCTTACACACTCGTCTGTTTGCCTGCTGATACTTATGAGACTATGTTATATATTTGTCTTCACAAATGAATTTCATTCATGAACGATTCAATGTCATGATGAAGAATCATTAAATCGTCGGCAACATTTTTTTCTTTCTGTTTTATCTTAAATTTATCAGAAAAACTTACGATGCTTATCTTATGCGGCTAACGACAATCTGCACACTCAATATATCTAATAACATTAACTCTCTACCGTGATTTCAGCGTTCGTTCGTTTATTTAGTTTGTTATCGTTTTACATAATTTCTTCTTTACACACTACTCTTCCTACTTGCTTGCTTGCTTATTTTCTTGCGCGACTCTCTCAATATTTAATTTTTCATGGTGGGTTAAACCTGAATTTGCAGCAGCGGGAAGGAGGAAACGAAAGGTACTTTTATTCTTGATATTTTTCATCTGCCCACAAAATCCTTGGAAATGAAAAACTTTTTTTCTTTCTTTCTTTCTTTTTTTCTCCCTGTTTTGTATTTGTTTCTTTAGTAAAGATGAATTTTGTCACTCAACTTTGATTAACACAAATAAATGACATTGGTAATGTTACTACTATGAGCACTAATTGATTATTTAAAACAACACTTTATAAACAATAACTTTATACACAAATGTATTTCTTTTCAATGGTACTTGACTGATAACAATGATGGCTAACACGATTTACAAAATGATGAACTCTTTTCTCTTTTTTTTTCTAAATGAAAATCTACACAGTCTCTAAGTTAATGTTAACATACAATTCCTCTTATTTTACACTAGTTGAGATAAGGAAGTGTTAATTTGTGTCACTATTGAAACTTTTTTCTGTCTTTTTCATAAAATATAAATTTATTTTATGATTTTTCCTTTCTTGAGCTCTGAAACCCGTTTACAGAGCTTCCTTCGTGCCCAATCTACTCTTCACTGCCAACAGTGAAAAAATCGAGGCTTAGATTTTCCAACACACTTTTTTTCTCGGTCCGAGTGATTTTTGCGCAGAATCACTCTCGTTTCTCTCTTTTTCATTCTCTCAATTGTAACACTTTCTTATATATATATGGAACGTTAAAGCTTTCTTTCGTCAGCAGCAGCAGCACATTGTAATTCTACATACGCAAAAATCTCTCTTTTTGTTAGCGCGCGCTCGCTTTTTTCCTCTTTCTCTCTTGAGCATATTTTCCATTCACTCGTTACTCACTTATGAATTTTACATTTAAATATCGCGTTTGACTCCCACGCAAAAACAGCGGAGGAGGAAAAAAAATATCTCATGTTTCTCTCGCCACCACCCTAAACAACCCTCTTACACTCACTTTTGCCTTCATTTTATTCGTATACATACATACACATAAATTTCACTTCCTTTTTAATCTAAACTTTCAATTTTCAAAAACTTTTTTTTTGTCTCTCTCTGTTTTATTTTCGCTCGCAAACTCGCTTTATTTATTGTTTTGATATTTATTCCTCTCGCTTTCTTCTGCCTCGAATATGAAGTTGAGTTGTTATAGAATGAATGAATAGTGATAAAATAATAAAAGAAGCTCAGTGTGAAGCATGCTTTCTTTTAGCATTTTATGATTATAGGACACGGAAATATATTTCATGAATTCCCAGTAAAAATTATAGAACCTTTTGGGATTTAATCTATATAGAGGAATTTAATTAAAATATTCAATTATGTTAAATATGATTGTTATTTTAATGCTCAGCACTTTGTGTGTTTAAGTGCTCAGCATTAAGTGTTCAGCACTGAGTAATTAGTGTTCAACACTCAGTGTTTGAGTGCTCAGCAGCAAACTATATTTTAAAAACAAAAGTTTAAACAGAAAAACGAAAATTTCTAATCACTTTGGAAAAATATTTCTCTACTGGGAATAAAAAAGGAGAAGCATGAAAAAACTATAGCGAGTTTATACATTTTTATGATTATTGTATTATTTTCTATTCTTCCTTTCCACACCAATACATGTTATGTGCGATTTTCATGAGAAGCTAGTGAGTGAGAGAATATACATACATTGTATGTACATTTGGTTGACTTTTCTTCATCATAAAGTCCCCTCGGAAAATCCGACCGAGCAGCACGCGAAATCTTTTCTCGCTCGCGTTAAAATTCAATTTAAAGGTTTCTTAAGCTGCATTTAAGTTAAAAAGTTGATAGTTATCCGGTTGAGCAAAGGGAGTATCAATTTAGTGCGGATTTCATCGAGAAAAATTGGATTCTAGCCATTTTTCAAAATTTCAAGAAAAATTTTCTTCAAAATGGCGGAAATTTCAACGTGGAAAATCAAGATCAAAACAAACCACAAGCTGCTAGTTTTAAAAGTTCTAGCCTAATAAAAACTATCAAGGAAGATCTTTTTTGGATACAATGAACTGGATGCATTTGAGGAAAATCAAATTCAAGCAGTATTTCGTCGAGGGGACTCAGTTTCTTGAAGATCCAGCGGATCAGCTCATTCAAGTAGACTTGTGATAGGGAGATAGCAAGTCAAAAATTCTTCTATTAAATCAGTTTTATAAGTGATAATGATGTTTAAATATATATTCTTCGAGCCAAGCAGCTTCATGGACATTCAATGGA
>JACWBX010004499.1:0-25765 GCA_014622435.1 Polypedilum pembai
GTTGTTATGTATTATTTAAAATGGGAAGGTTACTCTCATGCAGACAACACTTGGGAGACAGAAGAAAATTTAAATTGTCCAGAAAAGATTGCTGAATTTGAAGAAAATAATCGAAAGAAGGAACCTGCGAGTAAGAAACGTAAAAGAGACGAATCAGTTGATTCACCAAGTACAAATAAGAAGAAAGTTAAAGGAACTGAAGTCTTTAATCGTGGATTAGAGCCTGAAAGAATCATTGGAGCAACTGAACGTTCAAATCAATTGATGTTTTTGATGAAATGGAAAGATACTGATGAAGCTGATTTGGTCATAGCAAAAGAAGCAAATTTAATTTGTCCTCAAATTGTTATCAAGTTTTATGAAGAACGTTTAGCATGGAATACAAATTAAAAAAAATTCTGAATGTACTGCAAGAGTCAAAATTTAAGTGTTTTGATAATAAAGCTGTTAGTTTAAGCAAGGCCTGAGAACTCCTTGATCCGATGAAAAATATTTTAACCTTTGTTTGATTTTTTCACATGGATCAAAGAGTTCTTAGGCCTTGAATTTAAATTCTCAAGAAATAAAGAACAAAAATAAAGTTTAAGAAAGAATTGCTCCAAAGTTATTTTCCTCTTGTTACCTCTTTTAGAAAACACTTTTTCTTTCAAAAATAATTCTAAAATAAAAAATCACACATAAAGTAAAAACTTTCATTTCATTGAACTTGGCTTGCATGCTTGCATATTTTTTTACAAGTGATTAATTTCATTTCCTTCCTTCCTACATTAAATACATTGAAATTAAATTTTTTTATTGTTGTAAAGCATAAAAACATAAAATGTAACATTTTTGGCGTGAATTATGGTTATGAATTTTTACTTTAATGTTTAGGTAGTTTTATGGAAGTGGCTTTGAAATTTTTTTCACTATTCATTGAAGGTATAAAGAAAGGTTTTTATGTAAATTATTGTAATATTTTCTTGGTACATGTGTAAGACGAGTATTTATAGTACATGCCATGAATTGAACTCTTTTTGCTGCTGTTGTTACTTATTGAAAAACAGATGCAAGTTACATGAATTTATTGATTTTGATTTTATTTATAGACTTGTTAAGATTAATGATGAATGAATTTTCTTTTTGTATTATTATGGAATAAAGAAATTTGATATATTTTGACGTAAGGTTAATATGTTGGGACTGATTTATTGTTTATTCTTGTTAGCTGTGAAAATATTAACAAATATTTTAGATATTGAGTTGTTTAATAAAAGAAAATTGATGAACTTGAATTGTTACATTAAATTAAATTCAAGACCTTAGAATTCAGTTAATTCATTCAAATTTAATTTAATTCGATCAAAATATGGTAAATTTAGATATTTCTAAATTCTTATTAAATTTTTCATACATAAAAAAAATTAACTAAAAACATTTCTAAGTCTAAACTAGGCGTGGACATACAAAAAAAGAGTAAGAAAAATCAAATAAAAATCAACAAAGAACGAAGAAGATCAAAAAAGAATAACGTGTTTCCACGCCTGGGTTTTAGAAAGGTTTTTAAACTTTGTTTGCATGCAAGTGTCGAAGCCTATTTTTATTGAACTTAATTAAATCTGAATGAAATTGAATTTATCATACTTTAAGCCAAATGCATTTTATTGAAATTCTAAAAAAGAACCAAAGAGTTCTTACATCTTGATGGAAGTTTTCATTTAAAAATCTTTGTTTAGATTTTCCAAAAAGCTAAAACATAATTAAAAAGTAGTCCAAATTCTACTTATAGAAAACTTTATGTTTGTAAGCTTTTAATTAAATGTTCTGAGAAGCTTTCAGTTTTTTTTTTTGCTATCAAATTATAATCTCTTTGATCTTAATTTTTAATTTTCACTATCTATTTATCGTGACTAAAATATTTTTAATAAAATCTAAAGTAGGGACAATTCACCGCTCACCTACTGACAGTGGAAAAAAGTTAGTGTACTAGAAAAGCAAATTGTCCCTACCTAGATAAAATCTTTGCTTTCTTAATCAGAAACATAATAAGTTTTAAAAATATCGTGTAAGATCATAATTGTCTTCCAGCCACTTTCCAACTACAACAATTCGTGCGGAAAATATTAATATGAAGCCAAGAGTCTATTGTTATTATTATTTGATAACATTGCACCTATTTTTTATGTTTAAGAACAGCAACAGCGGGTATCAAGACAGACCATAACTCATAGCATGGATTGCATACAGTAAACTTGCAAAATGCCCACTTTCGAGCACACATAAGGCATTTAATTAAGGCAAAATGTTGCCTCAATGTGATCTGATTGTTTCAAATTCCGGTATAAAAGCTTAAAGTATCATTGGCAAACATTCGAGTATAAAGCTCTATTTGACAGTCATCGAGCGGTCACGACAATTTATTTTACTGATATGATGTCGAAATTAGCTCAAAGGTGTGCGATCGATGAAAAAAGTTAATTAATTGTGGGAATTTGAATTTCTTTTTCCAATCAATTATTACTTTGATCGAGTGTCGCTGACATTGCTGATTTGTGACAGTTGAGTAATTCAGAAAATCTTATTAAGTGAAAATTTAATAGCTGGATCAAATATTTACTGAGCATTGTGTGAACTCATGGTTAAACCACAGAAATTGGCCATTTTTCATTGATTGTTATGAGAAATGGCAAACGAGCAAGAAGAATATTTAAAATAACGGTTTTTTTCGATTTGAAATTTCAAAATTTTTTTGAGATAATTAAATGTAGAAATTTTTAGAACTAACTTTTGATAAATTTTAAAATACTTTTAAATCTTAAGTTAACTTAAATCTTAAATTAACTTAAATCTTAAATTAATACTTTGAACTTAATTTCAAATCTTCAAACAAATTTTTTACCTTAACGGTTTTTTAAAAATTTAAAATTTCAAAAAACCGTTAAATTTGAAATCTTAGAAATTATTAAAATTTTGAAAAAAGCATGAAATTAAATTTCATAGCATACCACAGCGGTTCATTCAACTTTAACACATCTACGCAATAAAATTCAAATTCAAATAAAATAAATTTCTTTATTTCATTAGTCAACACATTATGGTTCACAACTATCAATTTTATATGCAGAAAAAAGGCAAATTACAAATTTCAAGTGAATCAGCAAATCAGTTCGCTGCCTAATGGCACTTCACAGCAAGTCAATTGTTGTATATATATTTTTTTATGACGAGCTCATAAAAAAGAAACGAGAGTAAAAGTTTTTATTTTGGCGAAAGATTATGTCTATATGATATAGAAAATGATTTATGCATTATTACACTTGATGAATATGTGCGGTAACATTAACAACAAATTTGTTACTTTCATTTCATTTCATCATTCAACAGAGATTGCGTGTTATTGCCATTGAAGTGTGTCTCTTCAAGAACATCAAATAAGCGGTTTCATCAAACACGCACGATCGTGTGTCGTCAAGTTTGAGACAATTTGTCAAACAGCTGGAGTTGTAATTCATCACTTCTCTCTGCCACAAAAAATAAGTTAACTTTTATTGTTGCGCAATCAATTGCATTTACAAAACTGCACTCAAAGTCATCAAAAACCTTTCACTGTCTGACTACAACCTTGCACTTCTTTTTATTTATTTCTGGTACTTTTCTTATTTTTTGCATCACAGAAAATAAACAAAAAGAAGTCAGAAATGAAAGCGAACTGGTTCACTTTCTTTGTATTACTCGCATAAACCACAGAAAATTGTTTTTAAGAATGCGTAAAATTGAGCAAATATCACGTTGATCCAAAAAATTCACTCATTTTCATATTTATTTTTTTGTTGTTTTTTTCACACCATCCAAATATTGCCGCACTTACAGTTAGAGAAATGCAGAGAATCGCATTTAACCATAAATCAATTTCTCTCCATTTCCAATTGATATTGAGTGCGTGGAAAAGTTTATTTTTTTGATCAATGACCGATTTTTTCAATTTCAATGCATTTTTACGTTAATCATGATCGCATCAAGTGAAACATTTGTTTTTTTTTCTCATTTAGATTGTGACAGATTTGTGTCAGTAAAAGATAAAAAAGAAATTGATTCGATTCATTTGCATTCTTCTTTAGCTTGTTAGAGATTTTTTTATTTACTTTTTTTGTGTCAAAATAGTAAAAGAAAATTTTTGTTTAAATTTTGTTGATGAAAATGAAAAAGGTTAAAATTCTTTTATTTACACACATATAAATTTATTTAATTTAATCCAGACATGGGCAAACAATAAAAGAGCAACAAAGATCAAAAAAGAGCAAATTGAAGCATCAAATCGCACTTTTCTGATTTTTGCAAAGTTTTGTTGTATTTTTTTGTGATGCAAGAATTGTGGTAATTCAGTCTGGATAATTTATTGTCAAATTATCTGCTATCTATTGATTTTGCTTTTACAACTATGTTGCTAAATATAACTAACCGTGACTTTCTTCATATTAAAGCATAAATTGATACTATATGAGCATTTTTTTAAAAGGTAAAATTCAAGGAAGTTGCGTACAATAATCAAAATGAATTGTATTAAAATGGAATAGAATGTTAACAGATGAGATGAGAAAAATGATATTATTCAATATAAAACGTATAAGAAGATCCTATTGAATGCAAATACAAATTAATATGAAAACTAGCTTTCATAATTTGTGACAATTCTAAAAAACATCAACTTCTTTTAACCAGGACTAAAATTTAACAAGTTTAATTCTATCAGCTCGATGTAAAAAAATTTTATACATAAAATTAACACCATTACGCATTTTTATAAAATTTTATTATTCAACTAAGTTTGTTCAATATAAGTTCATCTTGAGAAAATTTAAAAAATTTAACGCTGCTTTATTTCGTATTATTAAATTTTAATACATTTTTGGCTGTATGTCTAATTCAAATAAAACTAAAACAAATCATTATTAATGATAATCAAAAATCATAATTTAAAGTACAAATGAAAAATTAACAATCCCAAAAACTGAGTATTCGAGTAATCATAATAATCCTATTTCAACTTTTTTCAATCTCAAAGTCTAAATCACATGCATGCAAAAATAACAAAAAACAATTTTAATGTATTTTTTGCCATTCATAAAAATATTTACAACTGAGCCTTGAAGTACATGTCCATGTATGAAACTCACACCACCGATCATGCAGAATGAAAACTAATTAAATTTGTTCAAAACCTTCTTCTTCTTCCTTCAAATTTTATACAAGTGAATAGAGTAATTTATTACAAATTGAGACATTTAAGGTAATTGAACCAAAAGGTGCAAGACATTTTTTCCTTTAAGAAAGTTCAAATTTATCGGAAATTTACGATCTAATAAAAAATTCATTTTCTTCTTCTTCATTGGATAATGAAGCTGCTTCAAACCAAATGTCTTGATTATCTACTCAAAAATCATCTTACAACACTTGAAAGCTTTCACCGAACAGCCGAAAATTATTTTAAACATGCCCACTTGCTGCTACACGTGACAATTACGAGCACGTTAAAGAGACACTCGTGGCAACTAATGAGATACAATGAAAGCGATTTTTGGCTTTTAATTAAGTGTAAACAGTCAAAGTCGCACGCATCAATCATCTTTGTGTTTCATCTCTCTAAAAGCGACTGCTGCTGACTGATGTGTGCCAAAATATTTTGTTAATCTCTTATACGCTCTAATGCTTTGACTAAAATTATGTGCGAAAGTGCAACAATGTGGAACAAATTGGTCTAAGATAAATTTTTGACAAAAAGTCAACTAACCGGTTTAAGTGTTTTGAGATAAAATTTTATTAAAAATTGACATAACTTTTATTTTAAAATTTAACGTATTTTTTAAATTCAAATTTTAAAAATCCGTTAAAAAATAAAATTTCAAATATTTTTCAAATATAAAATTTTAACTTTAAACAAACTCAGTCGGCTTTTTAAGCCTTGAGGCAAAATTTCATTAAAAAATTGACAGTAAATTTTTATGACTCAAGCAAAAATTAAAGTTATTTTGATCCGTTAAATTCTCGAGTAAAAATTTCACTTTCAAAAGATTTCGTCATTGTGATGATTGCGCAATTCATAGCAGAGCAGTTCCAGCATGTTTTTATAGTTTCGGAAATTAAAACATAAAAAGATAAAGACTAGCTGTGAGCTGTGACCATAATGAGATAGTATAGCGTAAATTTCACTTATTTACATCTTGAATTACTGTGCTAACTTGTGATTTTCCCACACTTCAATTTAACGCAAATTCCTTGTCTCTCACTCTGACAATTGTTCTGTTAGATAATTTTAGACTAATTGATCGAGTAATTTGTACTTTTATTTTGACACATTGCTTTCCGTATTGCTTCATATTCTTCTTATTAGAAAAGAAAAACTCGTTTTTCCGTCTTCACACATTTCTTTTAAATGGACTAATAAAAAGTAAAATTACGCAATTATCAAGTGAGAGTAAAAACAAAACGCAAGAAGAAAACTTGTTCGTTAAATTGCATATCATGAAAGTAAATCTTATTATGAGTTGAATAGTTTGACACATTTGAAATATTTTATTTTCGGTATCAAATTTCTGATTTGAAAAATTTTTATATTTAACGGAATTTTTGATTTTAAATTTTTATGACTTTTAAACTTTTAAATTTTAATAATTTTTATATTGCATTGAAATTTTAGTTTTTTTTTTCAGGCGTAGACACACATTGCTCTTTGCTGAATCTGATACTTTGGCACTAGTTTGTCTAGAACAGATTCTCAAAGGTTTGGTGTGCAAACTTAAAAAGAGCAGAAAAGAACAAAAGGGAACAACATTTGATGATCTTTTTTGATCTTTCTTGTTCCTTCTTTGTGTGTCCACGCCTGGTTTTCCCTTTTAAAAATCTTTTAAATGAAAAATTTGAAATTTTTCTATTCTTTTCATGCATTAAAATATTTAAAATTTTTTAAATAATTCATTTAGTAAATTTTATAGTTCATGAAAATTCCTAGTCTTATTTATTTCACTATTATTGCAGCAACCAAGTATGATACAAAATAGCAATTCCATATTAGCTCATGCATACACACGATATATGAGTGATTGAGATTTCAAAAACTTGTTTGAAATGCGATAATCACTGCCGCGTCAAAATTAATATTTCAAATCACTAAATGTCCTTTGGATTAAGAAATAAAATTTGAAATTTTAAACATTCACTCACGATTTTTGTTTTCTTTTTAATAGCCAAAAATTCTTTATCTTAATACTTTTTAAGGAGTGCACACAAAAATGTTTATTCCGCAAGCCAATTCGCTTGAGTTAAAACTTTTTTGAGTTTGTTATCCGATCACTTCAACGATCTAAAAGAAACTGAATTAAATGGAACACTTTTTTCTCTTCTGTCTGCAATTGCTTTTTTTACGTCACTTTTGTAACTTGTCTTTTATTCGATGTATTACAAAATGAAATCCTGCTATTTAGACAACCTTTAGATCATTAAAATACTGGGCCTCACAACAGCTATCTTTATAAAAACTTTTTAATTTCTTATTTGACCGTTATTTCGAAAAGATAAATTTTAATCAAATCAACAGCTTTAAGTACTTAATTTTATATTTTTTCTTTGATTTTAAATATTAAGCAAAAAGAAAACTTTCAATGTAAGTTTTAAGTAAAATTTTAAACTTTAGATTTAATATTTTAATCTTTATATTCTGATTTAATTCTTTTATCCAAAATTAGCATTTTTGGACCGCTTTGTGACCATTTTTTGTCAAAAAATTTGTAAATAGCACTTACTGATGCAAACGCATTAACTATTGAGCATTTAAAGATACAAGAACTAAATACTCAATAATATCGAAACACTCAAAAACTGTACTAAGCATTAAAATGCTAAATAAATTTAAAATAAAAAAACACTAAAACATTTAATCACTTAGTGCTGAGCTCTAAAACATTCAAATGTTTATGTTGAGCATCAAAACATTAAAAATAAACTTTAAAATACGTATTAAACAATACTTAATATCAGATGGTAGCAACTTAGTAATTTGTAGCAGTTGGTAATAATTGGTGTTTTCAGACATCAGCCAACTATATATATTGATAGATTTTCAGAGAAAAATAAGATATAAAATTTAAAACTCTTTCATCTAAAATTCACCTGTCAACATTTTTATCAAAAAAATTTCTTTACACTTGACATCTAAATTTTGCCAATAAACTCATTCACTCGTGTCTGGCGCCTTGCATTTTTAAATTTCTATCTCAAAAAAAATAAATCTTTCGTCGAAATTGCACAAATTCGAAAAAGTAATTCACGTGAGCTCTCATTAGACATTCACAGACTCATAGCAAGCGAAAGTAAATAATACGTGAGGTGAAGTAGAAGAAAAAAACTCAGGTGTTATTGCATATTTAGTGGGCGTTAGTCTGTGTGTTTTAGGCTATTTATAAATATTCAATAATAAATTAGCATTGCAGACATCGTGGTGCTTCCTCACTGACTATTATTATTATTTATATAGTTTACAGCACATCATGTACATAGACACACATCACACACTCGGTCAGTGAACTTTTTTTACTTTCTTTTGCTGACGCAGTGCTCTTGCTTTTTCACATTACGTTGAAATGACATAAATTTAATTTTTATAAAATATAGAGCAGGAGTGCGATGAGAAAGTGAAAAAATAAATGAGAAAATTTTCCGGGTGAACAGTGGTGAATGATAAGCTTTTGTTTGCGCAATTTACTTACAAAGTTGCTGCCAAATGAGTAAAACATTCAGTAAAAATGCACACATGAAATGATAATTAGCAGACATTAACATTCTTTAAATAATCTTATTTTACTAATGAAAATAATGAAAAAGATTTCTTCAAGCAAACTTTGGATATTTGAAATTTTTGTAGGATTTGCTCATAAAACTTCGCTGTAAAAACGATAGATGGCGCTTCAATCAAATCGAAATGCCCTCTACAATTTTAATAGCGAAATTTTTTGAAATTTTTGGTGGAATTCTAAGTTTTAAATATTTATTTGAATTTTTTATGGATGAGAACTCTTTGACCATAATAGGAAAATCAAAGAAAAATTAAATAAATTTTCAAAATATCAAAGAATTCTCACATCCTAATCCGTTTTTGAAAAATCTCTGAAAAAATGTTTGAAACTATTTAAAACTTTTAACTACTTTCGAAAAATGTATAAAATTTCTTTAAAACTTTCAAAATATTCTATTTTGTTTTTCGCAAGTTTCCAAAAATTCTACAAAGGTTCAATTACTTTTTTGACAAAATTAAAAAAAATTCATTCTATTTGAAATGCTTTCAGTTTTTAATTTTCACTTTTTAATCCAGCTTTAGACATTTGTTCCTCCAAAATGTTCTAATTAGATCCTTTATAGTTCTTTATTGTTAATTTATACTGTTTCTGTTTTTTTTGTGTCTAACTTTTTACCCCGATTTGGACACACATAAAAAGAGCAAAATCAAATGAAGATCAACAGAGATCAACAAAGATCAAGGAAGAGCAAATTAGAGCTAAAAAGAGCAACGTGTGTCTAAGCCTAGTCTTTTAATTTATTTTCTTTTGAAAAAGGAAACAATTACTCTTAAAAGAAATAAAAATTAAAAAATTTTAAGTGGTCGCCATGCGTCGTCTTGGCAGTAACAAAATAATCACAGTAAAGTGTAATTTAATGCACATTTGAATGTGAAAAGTGAGTTATAAAAGAAACAAGCTGTAATAAAATTGACGCTCACATAAATGTTATAAAATGTGAGAAAAGAAGAAAGAAAAGATTGAAAAATTTGTGACATTTTTATGCCACAATGAACATGGCAAGAATAAAAAGCTATTTTCAATGTCCTCGCCTTGCAGCCTGCAATATTTTTAGCTAAAATATTTAATTGTTTAAAATCATTATTTATTTAGTTGCCAAATGTGCGCTAAACATTGAAAGAAAGTTATAAAATAAAAAAATTAATTTGATTTCAATTTTTCACTCGCACAAATACACAAAATTTTCCTCATGCGAGTTAATTAAAATAAATTAACGAGTTGGCTTGCTTTTCTGTTCTCGCATATGAACTTCCTTGACTGTGACTGTCAACAAACATTCACTTACAAATATTGTGACATTTTTAAAAGCAGGATACAAAAAATTGCCATTAATTAATAAACATGCCCACCCAATTTTCACATTTTTTGTGCCATTGAGCGGATATAAAAAAGTCAGCACTCTTCTACACTTCATCATCAAAGCAGTTTAGCAGTTTTCATTAAATTTCCCAATAACTTTTCAACCAAAATAACAAAAAAAAATTTAAAATTCATCATGTTGATATAAATATTTAAGACAAACACTCTGACAAGATGAAAATCGCATCTGTATCATTTCGAAATTTCACCAACAACATAAATTTTTTATACTCATACATGATCAAGTGCGATCGATATTTTAGTAGATCGCCGACGTCTCTATTTTTATTATTAGTATATAATTTACAATGTTAACATGTGTGAGTTATATGCAGCACACATTGATATTGATGGCGATTATGTTGAATGTATGACTGTGAAATGAGAAAAAATAGAGGAATATTAAGTCAGAGGTGGAAAAGAAATGAAATATTTAAGTCGAGAACTAGTCGTGTACTGTTCATATCTTTTTGATAAAGTTCTTACCACTAATTGAATAAAAGGTTAACTTTTGTGTATATTTAAAAAATATCCAAAGTTTATCTTTGAGCTATTCTACTAATAAATAACTTTAAAACAAGCTATCGATGATAAAATTTGGTTGAGTCGGTATATAAGTATGAAATTTTAAAAAATTCACCGATTTTGTTGCCGATGTTTTTCGTCGAAATATAAGTTTTTATACACAACCAAAATTAATCATCGATGACTTGTTTTAAAGCTATCTATTGGTAGAATAATTCAAAAAAGAAATTTTGACAAAAAAGTTATTCCTGCAAGAAGTTATAGCCAGAGTTCGAAGACGACTAACAAATTATATGCTAAGTCGACTTACGTGCAGATTTTCAGTCGACTTTGGGCTCTGGTTATAGCGAATCGACAAGAAAATCGGCAAGAAATTTAACCGACTCCAGAAAACAACTTTGTGTTTAAATCATTTAATTTTATTCTTAATTTATTTATTGAATTTTAATTTTTGAATCCGGAAGGATTGAGAAATCTCAAAATTTAACTATTTTAAATATACTACATTGCAGTCACTACAATAATTAAGAAAATTCCAACATTCAGTTAATTTAAAACTAAAAATTTATTTTAAAATCTTCAACTCTGTAAATTAATGAACAAGCTGGGCTATCGCATGTGACTTTTTTCTCGCTTTAAATCAAAGAAAAGAAAATTAATTTTCCTTCACAAAGCCCTAACAAAGTGTGTGTGTGTGTGGCAGTGAAGAGGAAAAGAAAATTAAAAAAGATGTGAAAAGTCATCAAACAGCATGTGTGTGTAATACGATCACATCTTCGGCTATATACAAAATAAAAAAAAAAATTCTGCGAGACAGGCAGTAAAGTTTTTCAAAGAGAATTTTCTTTTTCAGTTTTGATTTTGAATTCGTGGTGCATAGAACGAGGAAGAAAAAAATAATTAAAAAAGAGAAAGCAAAAAATTTCCACTTTATGTTCTGTAAAGACTTTTAAAAATAAATAAAAATAGAATAACATAAAAAATTCTATTCTTGGTGAGTGTCAGTGTTTGTAAAAAGAAAAAGAAGGGAATAAATCAAAAAAAGTTTTATTTGCACTGCAAAGTGGATTAAATTGTTTTATAAGAAAGAAAAAGTCAAATAATATTGTGTCTCAATAGTGAAAATAAAGTGAAAGACAAAATCTTTAAATAGCTAATTTTTTTTTGTGTTCAACAAAACAACCGAAATAAAATCATTTCATTTTTCTTCTACAGTCACAATTATAAAAATAAAACAGAGCCAGAGTGAGCATAAAGAGTGAGAGAGAGAGAGAAAGGCCTCAAATCACGAACTAGATATTTATATATATTTATTTACAAAGATGTGAGTGCGCACTTTAATTTGTAGCTCTTTTTAATTTCTTTTCTTTTTTGTGAATGTCGCACGCACGCAATTTAGTGTCAACATGTAAATAAAAAATGCACGATGATGTTGATGATGGTTATTAACAGGTTGTTCACTTTTCACTTTCATCATCATCGTACTTTCACGGCAGTAGCAGTAGTAGCTAAGAATTGTGGAATTATGAAAAACTGCCAAGATTTTTTCATTTACATTTCCGATAATTAATTTGTGCAGCCACATGAGAAAGAATTTAATGAATTACAGACAATTATGTGAATTTAATGATGCACAGTTTTCTCGTCTTGTTGCTTGTCAAAGTTGTTTTCTTTGCTAAATTTATTATAATTTTTTTCTCTTAATGTCCTTCCAATGTGTTTTTTTTTATTTTTGTGAGAAACTTCGTGAATGAATGAAAATTATTGCGAGTCTAAATTTATATTTTAGCGTGAAAGAATTTCATTCAACAATAAATCAGGATTTTGTGCTTCTTATCATTTATTTAGTCATTTATAAATGACCAATGTTGTTCAAAATTTATATAAATTTGTTTTGGCTTTCTAATAGTTTCTTTTAATTCATAAATAATCGTTGTCATGAGTCAATTTTTCTTCACTAATGTTGCGGAAAAAGAATTAGAGAAATAAATTTTATTATTGTGACACAATCACATGATCATGATTAAAAAGCTGAAGGAAAATTTCAAGGATTTTAAAAAAGGAATGTCGCTTTAAGTTAAGTCTATTGGGATGAAATTACTTTTAGACATGAATTTTTTAAAAAAATTTAATCAGTTTTAATTAATGAATTTTTAATCCAAACAACCAAAAATATGTTACAACTTTCTGTTTACTTGTCATGTCAAGCTAAAGATTTGAGTAATCTTTGATTTGATTTATTTTCTGTTTAGCTTTAATAAAGCATGTATGGTTTAAAGCTTTGATGATGAGTTCCTTTTGCTCCACCGTGCGCTAACGAAACTTTTGAAACTTGTTCGATTCTTTGCGAAATTTAACAGTTCATTGAAACGTTTGCTCTATTGAATTTTTTCTTTCTTGTATAAGTCTGCTTTCTCCTTAAAGACATCACTTGTGATGTCATCAGGGCTTTTCTTAAGAATATGGTCAATCTAGTCCCACTTACTTTTGCTAATTTCTATGCATTGATTAGTTCAAGTGTACAAGTCAATATTAAAACATAAAGTATTTAAACTTTGAAACATGGTAATTTTTGTATTCTACTTCAATTGAGCTTAATGAAAGGAATTAAATGTGTTTGTTTGTTTATACCGTTAAAATCAAAGAGTCCTCAATGTTTTAAGAAGGTATTTGATTATTTTATTGGATGGATGACCACGAAGGCTGAAGAGCCTAATGTGTCCTGACGATAATCCCCCCAATAGACACACAATAGTATTGTGTCTTTCTTTTTTCTAAATCATCTAATATTCAAATAAGATTTTGAAGTGATGAAGAAAATTCATTTAGCTAGTTAAATTAATGAAGATAATATACAAAATTCGAAGATCTGTTGAACTCAATTTTTATAGTTAAGTTTAAATCCGTTGTATATATGCCGTTCAAGCAAATTTATAAATAGTTGATGATTTAAACATTTATTGTACTTTAAAAAAAAACTGAAGTTTCAAAAAATTGAAAAGTTTCAAAATAAATACAGATTCTGCAATTGTTCAATGATTAATTGAGATGTTTTTGTAATAATTTAGAAACTTTTGTTTTTATAAAAATGTTTAGATAAATTTTTGTTTCTATATAATTTTAGTTTTTCAAATAAATTTCACTACAGTTGCCAACCTTTTGAAATTTTTACTGTTTTATAATTATGAATGATCTTGTAAGAAAACAAAACAAGAAATTTCAATGAAAATTTTGCTTGTACAATAAAAAAGAAAATCAGAGGAAATAAAATAAAAATTTATTGTACTGAGTGCTTGACTAATTGAAATGTGAAGTGAAATAAAATTCATTTGAGAAAAGCAAATGTAAATTGTTGATCTTGTAGTTCATGAGAAATATATTAATTTCAAAAATGTTTGATTTTGATGATCAAATTAATTAGATTAATGAGAAATTGTGTGGTTTGATTGTTTATTTAAACGTTTGTGTTTATAAACGAGTTTAGTTTTTGATACGTTCTTTTTATGAAGAAATTTAGCAATAGAAAAATTTCTAGTTGGAATTAAAAATTTATTTGATTTTGATTAAGTTTCGAATTTTCATTATAAATTGGTAAAAAACAAAATAGATTGATTGGAAAAATATTCAATCGCAATACTTATAAAAGCAAATTACTTTTCATGAGAAACTCAGAATTTTAGAAGCAAAACCAAGGGGAAGCAACTTTTGATAAAGAGAACAGGGCAGCCATTGAAATTCTGTAATTCTATGTAAAACCATCAAAAGTGTTTTTGTTAATTTGGTAATATTTTGTTCAAGGCCTGAGAACTCTTTGATTTCAATCCAAAAACAAATTTTGGTTTTTTGATTTGTATGGAAAAATCAAAATGAAATCAAAAAATAAAAGAGTTATCAGGCCTTGATTTTGTTAGAAGTTTTGAGAGATTGTTTTTAAATAAAAGTACAAATTTGTCACAATGCTCAGCTACCCATCCAAATTTTAGGTTAATTATTTTAGATTTTGATTCTTTAAAGACAAAATTCTTAAAATACTGCTTCGTAACCAGTCATTTTGACCACTGTAAAAAAATGATATCACTCTTAGCTATAATTGAAGCTTTTGATTACTTCTGCCAACATTTCCAAATGAACCTAAAAAATTTTTGAAACAAAAAGATTAAAATTGTCAAAGGCAATTATCAGTAGTCAAAGTAAATAACCATAAGCAGCAAAGTTAAATTCTATTTTTGCAACTCTGTTTATGGGCAATAACAGGCTAAAAATCTTAAAAATCAAATTCATTACACAAAGAAAAAGCTTTTTAACTGGCATAAAGTTGGACACCATAAAGTGACATAAAGTCAGAAAGAAATAGAAACTTTATAAGAGCTAACAAATTTTTATAAGACATAAAAAGTTGGTATGAAGAAATCTAATTAGTGTCATAAAATATACGTTTTATGCCCTATAAACCACTTTACGAAATCTAATTTTAGACTAATTAAAAAGTTCTTTTCACCGTGTGTTTATTCATATATTCTATGACTTTTAAATTCATTCAAAATCATGGTGAAAACAACTCTGACGAAAGACGTAAAAAGTCTAAATAAAACAATAAGAAGGAAAAAACAAATGATCAAAATTTTTTAAATTGCTCTTTTTGTCATAGAGAAAACATCTCATTTCACTAAAAATATCAATTATAAAGAATATTGAAGCGTTTATACTCCTACAGAAGCTTAAAATTTGACGTAAAATATTTTGCATTGAAAATTTTGTTTGTAAACATTGACGAAAATGACGAAATATACGTAAAAAATTGTCGTTTCTCAGAACTGTGTTCAAAATTTAATAGTTCTTAAAAATGACAAAAATTCATTTACCTAATGACAATATAAATCTTTTTAATTTCCATAAAAATCAATCATTCACAAAAATCCTCAAATGAAAGCGAAAAAATCTCAAGTGAGTGATGAAAATTGATCTTCAACTTAAAATATTTTCAATCAATTCAACTCGACATTTACAATTTTCTAATTTTCAGCTCTATTAATTCATATTTTATCTTGAACTTTAAAAGAGCAACAAAAAAAGATGAAATAAAATGCCAGCACGAGTATGTTTAGAAAGAGAAAAACTAGGAAAAATATTTTCATTTATTTCTTCTGGTTGTATCTGGCAGCTTGCCGGCAATTCTTTTATTTTCTTTATTTGTGAAAAGCGAAAAAAAATATTTTTGAGTGAAATTTTACGTTTTGCATTTTCACAATAGCCTAGAAGCTATTATCTAATGTGGGTTGCTGAGAGAGAAAATTTTCGTCATAAAATCATGATATAATCATAAAAAGTCATCGATTACAGCTCTGGAAATTGAAAATTGTTTCCGCGAAAAAAAGATTTTTATTTACATTAGCTTAAGCTCTTAAGTCAAAGGATCGAATTTATGTTTACATTGACACACGAGTTTTGCTCACATTGCCAAGCTTCAATTGTTAGTTTCACTACTTGCAAAATTTATGAGCTCTTTTCAAAGAAAAAAATATTAATTTTCATCATTTCCTGTCTAGCTTTGACTTTTTTGCGTATTTTTTCAATTCATAAAATTTATTTTTACTTATTTACTTTCAGTGTGTCTGAATATCAAAATCAACTCTCAAAACCCACAATAAAAAACAATCTCGAACGATGGAAATATCCACAGAAGTGTCAACAGCACCGATTGTGACGAAGAACGAAAGTTCATTTGCCGAGAGCTCACAAGAGACTAAAGTGGAGAAAAATGCAAATGAAAGTGTCGAGACGACAACAAGTAGTGAAAAATCATCGACGCAAAATGTTCAAAATACTGTTTCAAATAGGTAAATTAAACACATTGAATGAAGGCTGTGAAAAATATAAAGAATATTTGAAAATTAAAAATTTGATAAAAGGTCTGAGAACATTTTGGTTTCAGTTTGATTTCGATGATTTAATCAATCCTTCAAATTCTTTTGACTGAAGTTAAATAAAACTTAAATCAAAAGCGGTATGATTAAATTAAAATAGGCTTAATTGAAGCTTCATGAAAAATCAATGAAATTAGAGTTTTCACGTTCCAATTTAACGGTTATTTGAAATTCATAATTTAACGGTTTTCCGAAATTCAAAATAAATTTTCAAAAAATTGAACGTTTTTTAAAATTTGAAAATTTCACTATATTTTAGAAATCTGTAAAAATTGGTAAATCAACTAGTAAAGCTTACAATTGAATTTAAAATTTAAAATTCAAAATTTTAAATGATTGTTTTTTAACAAGGCGTGGAAACTAAGATATAATTGGAGATATTAGAGATAGCTTTTACGCAGTAATCAGAGATTTGAGAGATAATTGCAAATAATCAGAGATTTTAGGAGATAAATCGAGATTGAAGAGATATTATTTGCCTTGTTTTTCATCCAAGACTTAAAATTTAACGAATTTTCTAATTCAAATAATTTCAATTTCTAAAAATGCTATTAAAAATAAAATATTAATTTATCTCAATAATTTTAGCGGTGTTGAGGAAGTAAAGCAGGAATCCTCATCGTCATCCTTCACGTCATCATCTGTTACTGTGGTGAGTGATGTTTTCATAGTCATTTCCTCTTTTCACATCAAAAAATGTGCCTGTTTTCTGTTTACTTTTAACAAAAACATCTGTAACATATTTTTTTACCATATCCACATCTAATGGACTTATCAAAAGCTTCTTTGTAAATAAATTTGTTTTTTTTTTAAGTTTGTCAGTGTTTCATTGATCACTAATTATCATTACATCACAAAATTTTTCATCATTAATCGCTATCAAGCAGTGTTTGTCTCTAAGTTCGCTATACAGCCACAATATCATCATCTTTTTCGGTACAATTTTTTTTTCGGGGAAGTTTTCTTTCCCGAACACACACACACACTTTTGTTTCTAACACAAAAATATTTGTTTGTAAATATTTAGGATGAAAATCCTTCAACAACATCTGATGTTAATGCAAATGAAGCATCATCAGAGAATGTGAATTCTGTCAATGAAAAAACAGAAAATACTGTAGTTGAAAAGACAGAAGATCAAGAATCAAAGCCAAAAGAAGTTGAAGAAAAAGTTCAAAACGAACAAGAAGTTGAAAAAGAAGCTCCAAAAGAGACAGAAGATAAAAAAGAAGAAGTTCAAAACAAATTAGAAGTCAAAGAAGAAGAACTTCAAAATTCAGTTCAAACCGAATCGGAAGTTAAAAAAGAAGAAATCAAAAACGAATCAGAACCTAAAACACTTGAAAAAGAAGTTCAAACTGAGCCTGAAATTAAGGAAGTAAAAGTCAAAGACGAAACAAAAGTTGAAAAAGAAGTTAAAAATGAAGCAGAATCGAAAGAGCAGGAAATTGTCACTCCATCAAGTGACAAAAATGAAAGTAAAGTAGAGCAAGCTGAGAGTGTTGATGAAAATGCTCCAAATAGTTCTAGTCCTAACAGTAGTGTTGTAAATAGCGCTGAACCAAATGAGACTGAAATCCAGTCGAAAGAGAGTAGTGAAAAAACAGAAACTGCTGCTGATGTAAGATGATGAAAAAATTTTTCTTTGAGTTTTCTTTTTCTTGCACAAAAAAAAATAGTTTTCTAACAAATCACGACCAACAATTTTCCATCTGTGAAGTTTGCATTGAAAATATTGAGGAAAAAATTTGATATGGATTAAATTTAATCCTTGAGGATTTAAATTTTGATCAAAAACTTAATGCAAACTCAACAGAGATTAAAAATTTTTTCCTTTTGTTTTGTGACTAAAATCAAAACTTTATGTTAATTGTTCTGCAGCAAGGAAGTTTGCCAACTGTTCCCGAAGCGGAACCAACGTTGGAAGCAACTTCAACTCCTTCTCAAGAGCAGCAGCCGGAAGTCAAGGTTTCTACTGAGCCAGAAGTCAAGGTTGATGAAACACCTGTTGTTCCTCCTCCTTTTGAGCGATTGCCATCTGCAACTGCTCCTTTAATTCAAGAAATTCAATCTGTTCAAACTGATATTTTGGTAATATTTTAATATTGCTAATCAATCAACATTTTACTGCAATTTTTCTTCATTCAATTTCAATTTTCAACACATAAAATTTTTCTTCTTTTTAAAAATTATTTTTAGACGCAGCTGCAACAACAGCAATTTGGTAGCAAAGAGATAGAACAGGAGAGTATAAAGAAGCAGTTGAATGAAATTATCACTGATATTGAGAAAAATGTTCAAATCACGAATGATGATGCAACGGAAAATTCAAATGTAAGTCAAGTTCATTTTAGTCAAGTTACTTGATATAGTTGAATTGTGAACAAGTCAAGTTACGATCACTTGACTTTTTATATTCTCTCTCTTTTTCTTCATTTGAGAGAAAAAGAAAAGTTTTTTCTATGCTCACTGTACAGACATGTGTTTTCCAACTATCCATGTTGATTCAAAAAATATTTATAGGAAAGAAAATTTATTCGATGTCGACCTTTTAATTTTCTTTTCTGGCTGTTAAATTAGCGCCTAGATCGATTACAATTGTAATTTTTATTTCTCGATATCTTCACACTCTATCTTTTTAATTTTTCTAACAATTTCTTTGGCAATTTTCCAATTAAATTTTTTTTTGTTATTTTGTTGACGCCAAGTTGAATGGATTTTTAAATATTTTAGTAAACTAAAGAAAAGTTAAATGAGAATTAATGTTAAATTGTCATTTAAATTTTCTAAAGAAAATTATAGACTATACAATAAGCCAAATTTTTTCAACAGTTTATCTGAACGGAATCTTTCTGTTCTGACTACATTTTATAGCATAACTTTTCCGTCAAATTTTCTCAATAATTGCTTAAGTTTTTATTTTAAAAATCACAAGAGAAAACATACAGCCAAGAAAAATTTGGCTATAAAAGAATTCAATTTGGCACATTTCTGAAAAATTTAATGGAATTTAAAGAATAAGGTGAAATTTTTGCAGAAAATCAGAATTTAGAATGAAATTTAGTAGAAAATGATATAAAAATGTTTTAAAATTATAATTCTAGAAAATTTTGTTTACTAAGTGACTCACATTCATTATTAATGAGACTCTTTGTTTTAAAAACTTTTATGCATTTTAACCAGAGTTGTTACAGGCGAATTTTTTAAAGTTCGCCTGTTTTTCTTTTAAATTAATCCTTTGAGGAATCAAACCATTGAGTGGACAAAAACTTATTTGTATCTTATTCTACATAACTTCACCTTTAAAACAAGGGTAGTTTGAAATTTTTTAGTTGAGTCTTAGCTGAGTTATGTAATTTTAAGTGTTCGCCTGTCAGAAAACAGGCGAAAAATTAAAAAAATCGTACAGGCGAACATTAAAATTGACATTACTCAGCTAAGACTCAACCAAATAATTTCAAACTACCCTTGTTTTAAAGGTGAAGTTATGTAGAATAAGATACAAAATAGTTTTTGTCCATTCGAAGCTTTGATTTTTTGATATAGACAAAACAGGCGGAAAACCTGTAACAACTCTGATTTTAACTGATTAGAAATCAAAATTTTTTTAATTGACTGTAATTTAGGCAGTGTAAATTCAAATTAAGAACTTTAACGACCATTTGAAACCCTCAAGCTAAAATCAAATTTAATTTTGAATGATGAAAATTTTTTTCGACAAAAACTCATGAAGAATCTTCCCACAAAAGAAAATAAATCAAATTTAATATCCCACGAAAAAGTTTATATTTTCAAGGATTTCTCATCAATTTTGAAAAATCTTTTCATAATTTTTCTCACTTGATAAATTTTTTTAAGAGGCGTTAATTCTTCCATAAATCCACTCAATCTGTAATTGAGTGAAAGACAAACACACAAGAAAAAAAAATCGATTTGCAAATGAGCAATAAGATGAGTCAAAACAAGAGGGATCGACACACTATGCATAATGTAAATCGGCTCAGGCAAAGAAAATGAAATGAAGAAAAATTGATCATCACAAACACCGTGCTCTGTTTCTAAAAATACAAGTTTAGACGAGAAGAAAAGAATTTTTTTTTTGCGTTTTTCCTCAGTTTTTGCTACTCACACTTTTAGTCGAAATTTGTTGTTTGTTGAGTGTGGAAATCTCTTTATTTTTTTATTTTATTTCTTTTTTCTTTTCTCTCCTTTATGTTCTAAATTCTTCCTGAGTTTACTTACTGTTAAGTGCAAAACAGTTGATCGAAACACAGAATCGGTATTTTTTTGAGACAATCATAAACAATTCTAATAGCAAAAAAATTGAAAAGAAAAATAAATAACTCAGAGTTTTGTGCCTAATCGAAAGTGTAAATAAGCTTAAATTAGATCAAAAAAGCTATAAATTTAAAACTAGACAGAAAGATTGAAGAAGAAGAAGAAGAAAAAATATTGAAAAACTCTCTGGATTTCCGCGTTTGATTGTGAAATTTCCAGCGGTGGACTTTTTATTATCGAGAGGGTGGACTCTAGGATAAAAAAATATTTTTACACAAAAACATTTTTTTTTCAAAAGGACAAAAAGTATTTTTTCCTTTGTTGTGTTTGCCCAAGTATCCTCTTGTTATGATTTTTTTTTAAATTTTTGTAATTATTTTTGATTAATAGTTTTTTTGGGATTCTTTTTGATGTGTCCACCCTTGGAGATTTTCATTAGATAAAAAGAGATAAACTAAATTAAAAGTGAGAGTTTTTTGATCAAGAAATTTGATTATTATTAATTATGTGCAATTTCATTAAAATTACAATATTAACGGGTTTTTGAAATTCAAAAAATTTAAATATTTTAACCGTTTTTTATAAAGTTTTAAAAATTTAGTCAGTTCTCAACTTCAAAAAATTCAGTTAGAAAATTTTTTATTGAAAAGAACGGATTTAGGGAATTTAAAGTTTTTTCAAATAAAAGTCAAAAATTCACTTTAAAGTTCAAGTTTATTAATTAAAGAAGTTCCACAAATTTACAATTGTCCAGTTTTTATAAATACATTTAACAAATCAGTTTATTCAAATTTAAATATTTTTCACAAATACATTTAAAAATAGTTTCAAATGCAAGAAAATTTTATGAAATTTAACAAAAAAACCAAAATGTGGCCAATAAATAAACCAGAAAAATGTACTTAAATTTTTTTTATCACAAAAGAGAGAGAAAAAAAAGTTATTTTTATTAATCTGGGAAGTTTTGTAGACAAATAATCATTTTTCAAGCTTAATAGCAAAACTTCTACTTCTGCACACTTTCACAATTACTGTCAAGATTGTGAAAAATTCTCTCTTACTCTCATTTTTTTTCTTCTTCACTCTCGCTCTCTTGCACGCAAGAAA
The DNA here is from genome assembly GCA_014622435.1 of Polypedilum pembai. Taxonomy (NCBI): domain Eukaryota; kingdom Metazoa; phylum Arthropoda; class Insecta; order Diptera; family Chironomidae; genus Polypedilum; species Polypedilum pembai. Next base: position 22,019 of record JACWBX010004499.1, read on the forward strand.
AAAGAACTTGCCATTCACGCTTGCTACAAACAGGTGTTTTCTTTTCTTTTCCCTCATCTAAAAATTCAAAATTTTTGTCAATGCCAGATCGAAAAAAATGAAAAATCAACAGAAAATGTTTTCAATGCAAAAAAGTTATAGTTATAAGGAGGAAAAATTCAGAAGCACAGTAAAGCGCTCACAAACGACATCAAGCGTTGAGTCAAATCGCTGCTTCAAGCCAACTGATCGTTTTGATCCATCGAAAAAATCATTTCTCGTCGATTTGAGCAAAAAAATGTGGAATAAGACGGTTGTGAATGCTAACAAAATGTGACATACTTGATTAATTTCCAACATCTTTCTTTTTTTGACTACTTGTAGGATGGAAGCGAGGGAAAGAAGCCAATCGACTTGCAAAAGATTTTCACGCCAGCCAACGATGCTGATGAAATCAAACCAGGCACAAATCGTGAGTTTGATTGATTATTTAGATCAAAATGTCAAAATTAATTTTTTCTCTTTTCTGATGTCTTTCAAGGCAAATTATTTGCGTCATCATCATTTTATTCACCCGCAATTCATCCAACGGTTGAAGATCAAGTTGAATTGGCACGAAGAATTTCACATTCATTGAGTGACATTAGCAACCAACAGTCAAAGGGACAATCGATGTATGTCAATCGTAAAAAACGATCAGTGAAATGGATTCATGATGATGATGGACAGGAAGAAAAATATTTTGAAGGTTTGTTGATAATTTTTTTCTCTAAATATTGAAATTTTGAACAATTCTATTTACCAGAACATCATTCAACTAAAGAAAATGGCTTTGAGACATCATCACAGCATATCGAGCATAGCACAAGTGCTATACCATCTGAAGAACCTAAAAAAGTTCCACTTAAGTTGGTCATGGATCCACGTCATGTAAAAGATATCAATACTCTTCGCCAATATGGTTATGAACCAGCTCCTATGTCACCAGAATTTGGTATTGAATTGTGCAATGCACTTAATACTTCTAATGAAAAAGGTAAAAAAAGAATTAAAACTTCTTAGAAAATTCAATTAAAAAAGAATTTTTTAAGGTGCCGAATTATTTGCAAAGCGCAGAAAGAAGGCAGAAAAATGGGTTGTTGATGGTTCAAAGCAGCAACAGCAAGCAACAATACCAACAGCTGGAACTCAATTTCTTCCTGCTTTCTCTGAAGCTGGCATTCAACGAAATCAACATAATATGAAACTTGATCAAATTCAAGAAAAATACATCAATCAACATCCGTCAGTTAAGATGGTTCGTTCACCATGGGAAGCTGCTTTAGAAACTGGTAATGTTGACAATGCTTTTGTTACAAGCAGTCAACAATCAAATCAACAACAGCAGCAGATGTATCAGTCATCAATCATCGATTATGGCTCAACTGCATCACCATCATCTTCACTTTATTCATCAACAAATAAGAAAGAAACTCAAGTGAGAAATTTTTTAAATTCTTTTCTCATAGATTAACTAACGACTGAAATTTTCTTTTAATGTTTTTAGTATCAGTCATCAAAACAATTTTCTGGTCGTGATTTGGCTTATAAGCCATCAGTTCCACAAGGTTGGAATCGTGAAATTAAACTACAATCAGGTAAGAAATAGAAAAATATTTAAAAAGTTTCCAAAATGCTTTTTTAATGATTGCTTTAAAGCTGCAATGGATTTATTTATTTGGATTTAATTAAATCTAAAAAGGTTTAAATTAATCTTTGAGTGGATTAAATTTAAATTAATTCAAGGCCTGAGAACTCTTTGATGGCACACAGACATTTATCATTCAGAATGTTTTGCTGAAAATTCTGGTCAAAATTTGATCAAATTGAGTAATGATTCTGGTAAATTATGTAGAACTGTTCCTAACGTAGACACAAGTTGCTCTTTTTGCTCTTTGTTGAACATTTTTGTACTTTGTTACTGATTTTTCCAGATTAAATTACCAAAATCCTGGTGTGCAAACACAAAAAAGAGCAAATACTTGATTTTATTTGTATGTGGACGACTGGGAGTTTTTATCTTTTTCAAATCAAGTTTTAATAGAAAAAATTTTCTTGAAACTTTGGCCTAAATTTTTTCGAATGTTTTTTAAAGCTAAAATAAATTCTACTATAAATTTCAAATAGAGTTATTATAAAAGAGATTGTTGCCCTTACGATAGGTCAAATTTTTAATTGAAATTTAAAATTGATTAAATTTTCAAAAATAACGGAGTTTTAAAAATCAAAATTTTAAATGTTCTAAGGAGAAAATTATTTTTTTAGGTTGAAAATTTTGGACTGAATGTGAGGAGAATTCTTTATTAATTGTTTCTCACATCCAGCCTAAAAATTAAGGATAGAATTTTTTCCCTTAAAACACTTAGCAATTTGACTTTTCAAACTCTGTTAATTTTTAAAATTTAATTAATTTGAAATTTCGGTTAAGATTTTTAGGAAGAGTTTTCAGGCTTTAAATTAATCATTCACGATTAAATTTATTCTGATTTATTGAATCTAATTTGTGAGAATTTCACAGAATTTTTTTGATACTGCTTTTGTTTTTCCAATGACAAAAAATTTAAATAATTTTTATTTGCAATAACAAAATTTTAATGCTTATTTGAATCCAAAAACAAAACAAAAAAACTAATCCATCTCAGAGAGTGATGAAATTGCCCTTGAAAATGAAATGCAAGAAATTTATGAAGCACAAAAATCCTATATGGAGCTCATTAGAGATTTTACACCTACACCACCAATTATTGAATATGAAGTAAAATGTGGTGATGTAGAGACAAATGTCTATGAAGAACCAGTTAAAGAACTCATGGTCGAATGTGACAGCAGAGAATCAACTCCTGAATATCAAACGGTGCCAGTAAAAGCACTAATAAATAATTTTGAACAAGGCAAGTTAAAACTCTTTTATGCGTTGGTTGTTTCTGACTTTTATCGCTTCCGCAATTTAGATAAAATAAACTAACTGTCAATATTGAATTTTTTTTTCACTTTCATTTTTTCTCTCGTGCGTGTGTGTGTTGCGCGATGTGATTTATTTTTAGGTATGTTTGTCGCGCCAGAAATTCCGGCTACATTTTCAACAACATCGTCAGTCACGAGTGAAAAGTTTTCAAAGTTTTCCTCAACGACATCGACAAGTTTTCAAGATGTTTTCTCGTCGGATTCGACAATTTACAATCAAGAGCAAAATGTTGCAGCACCAGCTCCTGCTCCAGCACCAATCAAGCAACAGCCTGCACCATTTAAGCCTCAACAACAATTTGCACCAGTTCAACAAACAACACCAAAGCCTTATCAACCAGCTGGTCAATCTCTCCCACCACTTAAGCCTCAAACACCTGTGAGCTTCAATAAGCCACAAACTCCAGTCAGCTTCAATAAGCCACAAACTCCAGTTAGTTTCAACAAACCGCAAACACCGGTTAATGTTTCACCAGCTCCGAAGCTACAACAACAAGCTCCTATAACTGTTGTAACTTCACCAGCACCAATGAAGCCATTAACACCAATTTCAATGCCTTCACCACGATCTGGCTTGAATGCTTCGCCAGTAACGCCTGGCATACTTAAGAAACAAATTCAATTGGACGCGGCAGTACCAATTCCACCAGGTGGTGTTGTTGGAAACTCACAATCGCCAGTTCCTAGCTTCAATGGTCGATTGAGTGGAAAAAGTCCAGTGCCATTTGTCAACACTTCTCCAGCACCTTTCAATCCACAATTTCC
>JACWBX010004499.1:25785-56265 GCA_014622435.1 Polypedilum pembai
TTCAACAAACAACACCAAAGCCTTATCAACCAGCTGGTCAATCTTTCCCACCACTTAAGCCTCAAACACCGGTGAGCTTCAATAAGCCACAAACTCCAGTCAGTTTCAATAAACCGCAAACACCGGTTAATGTTTCACCAGCTCCTAAGCCACAACAACAAGCTCCAATAACTGTTGCAATTTCACCAGCACCAATGAAGCCATTAACACCAATTTCAATGCCTTCACCACGATCTGGCTTGAATGCTTCGCCAGTAACGCCTGGCATACTTAAGAAACAAATTCAATTGGACGCGGCAGTACCAATTCCACCAGGTGGTGTTGTTGGAAACTCACAATCGCCAGTTCCTAGCTTCAATGGTCGATTGAGTGGAAAAAGTCCAGTGCCATTTGTCAACACTTCTCCAGCACCTTTCAATCCACAATTTCCACCATTGTCAGTTCAAACACCCGAAACTATTGCACAAATTGCACCGGCTGAAACTCCATTAGTGCCGCCACTTAGAAATCCTGCTGAAATACCAATGCCATTGATTGTCAGCACGCCATTACCAAAATACTCAAATTGCTATAACAATGCAGCTCGTCCTTTCAATGAATTTAAGGATTATTATAAGCCAATTCATATGGAAGAAGGCAAGAAGCTGCTGCCACCACTTATTTATACTGATTTTTAAGACAATCACTCACAATTATCATAAAAAATAATTATATACAAAAAAATTAATATCTTTGAAGTTAGCACAATTTTCTTTTGGTTGAAAATTTTTAGTTTAGATTAAAATTAAATCTTAAATTTAATCTCTAAAGAGATTAAATAAATCTTAGGATTTAAATTTAATCCAAGTAAAAATTATTGACTAAAAGATCTGTGCTAATTTTATAAAGAATAAAAATATGAATGTTTTAAAATGAGACAAAATTAAGTTCACTTGATCTAAACAAAAAAAAAGCACATAGCGAGCCACTTGAGTTAATATTTTCTTTTTCATTTTTCGCCACTTTGTAATCGTTATTTTGTTTATTATTACTCGACATAAACTTTTACTTTTAAGTATGAACATCTTTGAGACATTTTCTTGTGCAAATGAGAAGGAAATTGAAACTTGATGATGTGTTAAAAGAATAATTTTTATTATTTCATGCAATGTTACTTAACTATATCATATATTGTCGTCATGTTCTGTTCTTTCTTTCCTTTTTGTTTTACGGCAATAAGCAAAATAAAAAATTGTGTAAAAGAATTTTGAATTTTTAATAAAAAATTATCGTTAAAAATGTTTCTTTTTATTTATTTATGAAATCAACAAGTTTCAGTGATAAATCAAATTAAGAAAAAATTTTGTCGCCACCCTTTTCAAGTTGAGACATTAATTGACATTCTTTCTTACTCATATATAGGAAGTTCAGTATTCTTTTTTTACTGGTGTGTCATCAACGTGTTTCATGGAAATGTCAACATGGAATGAGAAAACATTTTAAATGTCATTATTGAGTTTTTCTTCCTCTGCTTAAATTGCTTCTCTTTTTTTAAAAATTCATTCATTGAAAAGGAGAAAAAAATTATGATGATATAATGAAATTCAGGGGTTAAGGAAAAGAAAATTTTCAAAATTATGTCATATTTATTAGTTCCTGATTAATTAACTTATTTAAGGTTATTGCGGCTTATTAAAATAATTATTATTATTTTCTTAAAAAAGATTAAAAATTAGGCAAAGGTTTGTATTCTATTTAGAATATGAGCTAAGACTTACTAATTGATTTTTTTTTGCAAAATTAAACAATTTTTAAACAAGATTTTGGATACAGAATTACCTTGTTGGATCAGCGGTAAGATATTTGCCTAGCAATCTTATCATCAGAATGATTTATGATTCATTGTATGACAAAATGCGATTCAAGTTGTAGCAGTCACATATAACGCCCTACGTTTTACAATTAAGTTATAGAAAATCATCATCATGAGACTAATAATATTCAAAAAATATGCTATGAAGTACGTATATATTTTATCACTGAAACAACAAGATTTGAGAATTTTTTGATATTAAAAAATATCAAAATAATATCAAAGAGTTCTTAAGCCTTGTCTTAAAGTCTTTAAAAATTTTATTTAAATTTAAGAAGAAAAGTTTTGGTGTCCTATCGAGAAATTTTTGATCTTCAAGTATGCAAAATAAGAAAATTTTTTAGACGTTTCTGAATTAGATATTTACTATCAATTTGTTTTGTATTTAACTTATTATCTTTTTTAAATGAAACTCAAACGTTTGTTTAAAAATTTTTAAATCACTTTTACAAACTTCTGAGAATTTGAATTTTTCTACAAAACCCCTGCATTAAAAAAATGCTGCCTTAAAAGTAATAAACAATATTCATTTCTATTTCATCTCTTAATACATTCACGAGAAAAGAGTGAGAGAGAGTTAGTTATTTTGTTGTTAGCTACTCAGCTTACACAAGTGAGAAGAAGAAGGAAAAAAAATTATTATTATGCCTAGAAATTCTAGCATAAATCTAAACACATGTTGTTATTTGTAGACTTTTACATTCATTCAAACAAGACATTAAATGTTTCATTCTCAAAACACAACTCATTTTATTCCCAATGGAAATGAAATTTCATTTACTCATTGACGATGAAAACAAGAGCAATGAAATTGCCCATTACGTAATACTTCCTCAATTTCTTTTAATCCCCAAATGCTAAGATATGTTGATCGTGTGAGAAAGTTAAGATATAATGACTCATAAATAATTTTCCCGAAAGGCTTCGTCAAACATAATTAAAAAATTAAATTATTAGATCTAGTGGGATTATTAAATGATTATCTGCGTTGACTCAAGTGAATGATGAAGCATATAAAGATATTTAAGATAATTTTCTCACACACACATTTTTCTTTTCACTCCTTTATGAAGTTAGCATGATGTTTGTCTTTATGGAAAATTTTTTATAAAACTCTAGCTGAAATTCAAAGCATGGAAGTGAAGCGATTTTTAGAGATATTAGAGATATTAGATACACACTTGTAGCAAGAAAGAATTGTCATGATAGCTAGAGTGAATATCTTCATAATTGCTTTACTTTGTTCCAAACTCAAGCAACGTAAACACGCTATATATTTAAGAAAAAATTTTAATAAAAAGGAAATGATGCTAACTTCACAAAAATCTTTGGAATGCGTTTTCATCTTCCAATTCGTGAAAGATAAATTCGTTAAAATGTCATGTTTTTGAAGACACCTGATAATGTAAATTTAAACTGCCGATGAGAGTGCTCGACACCGTCGTTCTACTTGGGAGGTCTTTGCTTGAGCTAATTTTTCACTGCTTTTCTCTTTTTCTTTTTTTTTCTCTCTGTGTTTTGAATGTTTTTCATTATAAATAAATCATTAAAGTTGATATTTGTACATTTTTTAAGCAAAAATAATTCTAAAATTCTCTTTTTTGATGAAAGAACACCTCCTGCAATCAACTACGCTCGCTTTGACTTTTCAATTTTTGTTTTCATATTTTTATTTCATTGCAAAAAAGAAGAGAGGAAAATGCTATCAAAAAATGCAAAAGCAACAAACTTCAAAGCAAAACGATAAATCCACCCAAAATGAAATTTATACGGCAGAACTCTCAAGAGCAAGGAACGACAAAAAAAATAAGAAAGAAAAATGATCATTAAAAAAATTATTTTGTCTTTTCCCTCGCTACGATCTTTTGCAAAAGAGATGAAGACAAACGACAAGAATTTCTACATTTTTTGAAGATCACAAAATTGTCCAGAATGAAAATTTTAAAAATTCATTTTTGATCATGAAGAGACAAAAAAGCATTTTTTATAAACAAAAAACAAACTGACAAATATTTTTTTCCTCTTCACTTCCTAAAACCTCATTTTTTGTGTCTCTACATTTTTTTCGACAATTTTTAATTTTTTAAAAGAGACACTGTGAAACGCAGATGTTCAAGAAATAAGCATGAAGAGCACTGAACAGTGACATCAAGCAGGGACGCATTTTAAGATGTTTTTCAAGTCACAAAATGTTAAGTGTTTTATAATTGATTACAGAAAGAAAAGAGTGAATAATAAAATAAACTTTATTTTGTGGATTTAAATTTCTCAATTTAACTTAAGCTTAAGTTAAAAAAAATTAGAAAATTTATCAAAGGAAACATTGAGATATAAAAATTATTATTTTTCTTGATGATTTGCAAAATCTTCAATAAAATTTTTATTGTTTTAAGCTAATAAAAGTTTTTCAACCTCTTGAAAATCTTTCAAATCCATCTCTGTTTTTATTTTGTTTATTTTATTCTTAACATTCAACTCTAATGAACATTTATTATAAATTTATAATCCTCCATCATTTAAAGTTCATTCTAATTGCTAAAATAAATTTTTATTAATTACTAAAATATGTCAGTGTTGGTCTTCTATGATAATTTTTCATCTATAACAATTTATCCAAAGTTTCTAATCTGCATTAAGACCAACTCATAAGTCACAATCGTTGCCAACATCTGAAAGAATTACATTCAAATTAAAAGATCACGAAATAAAAAATTTTAAATGCGTATTTTGCATAAAATTGACACTTAAATGAACCAACTTGAACTTAAATTTCTTCAAAAAATAGATTTTTTAGTAAAAAAGTAACCTAACATGTGTGTATTTGTAGGGTTTTTCAAAAACAGTGGTTTTCGAAAAACAGCTGTTACTGTTTTTAAATTTCAAAAAAACAGCTGATAACAGCTAACACTAATTTTCTGAAAAACTAAAACATTTTTTGGCTAAATTTGTATTTTCAAACCATTTTTGTTCTGGTTATTTGCTCTAAGTTCGAGTTGAGTAGGGTAATAGTAGATTTAAAAAAATTTTTTGAGATTTTCAAGATGGCGCTTCAATCGAAATTTAAATATCAAATGACCGTTAAATTTATAGTAAATAAAGATGCATCAAAATATATATAAGCACAAAAAATTTGATATTTTACGATATTACAAATATAAAAATTTCACAACAAGACTTTTTTTGAAAAATTTTTGTATTTGATGTAGTTAGATTTTTGACCCCAAAACAAAAATTTTAAGGTAAAACTAAATTCTTAAAGGTCTTCAAAAGTAAAGTTTTTCAATTTTCCGACAAAATTCAGCTTGAAATTATGCCATTTGAATCTCAAGACAACCTAATATATCTAAAATAAATGTTATGTTTTGATTAAATGATATTGTATTTATAACATTAAAATCCTAGGCGTAAACACACGTTGCTGATTATTTATTTGATTCTTGCTGATATTTATTTAATCTTTCTTGCTCTTTTTTGTGTGTTCACGCCTGGTTAAAGTCAATATTTCTTTTAAAAAACTTATCCCTAGTTCATTAAATTATTTAACGAATTAAATAGTAATCTAAACCTGCATTTTATGAAATTATCAAGATATAATTTTTAAAATATTATCATAGAAATTCTAGAATGAAACCTATTCAGAAAGAAAAATATTCAATATTTCTTTGTAAATAGATTTCTCCCTTTAAAAAATTTAATCCTTACTGATAAAATTGATTTCCTTGTTAGATTAAAAAACTTCATTCCTGATAGAGCAACATCCTGAGCTCTTGCTTGATCCATAAATCTTTGCATTTCATTGCACCATCCTTCAGGTGGAATTGATGAAATAATTTGAATGGGAAATTTTGATGACTCGTGAATTGATGCAGCAAGAAATTGAGCAACAAGTGTTCGTGTTACGAGATAGATCAGTGAAAACCAGAAATAAATTGTGTTGATGAAGAATGGTAATTTTCTAAAAAATATTTTTAGTGAAAATTTATTAATTTTTAAAAGGAAGTAAATTTCAGCCTAAGCTTGGGAACTCTCTTATTCTTGATTATTTTTTAATTTCTTTTGATTGTTTTTGATTTTCTTTGATTCTTGTTAAGCTTTTCAACCAAGAACAAAGAGTTCTCAAGCCTTTATTTCAGCAACAAAATCTTTGATTATTGTTTAGACTTACTCAAAAATATTAAGCAATTGAAAGCAAATGAAATAAACATTGTTGAGGTTTGACAATAAAATTAAATATCTGAGATCATAGTCAATAATTGTGACTAAATTGCTTAAAGAACTGTAATCTTCTCTTATTTTACTCCAGTGTTGTTCTGATAGAATCTAAAATTTAAAGAAATTTACTTTAATTATAAATTTTGTCAATTTTTTTTTCAAACCTTCCCCTTAAAACTCTTCAATCTTTCATTAATTTGCTTAAATCTTGTTGATAGTCCCAAACTAACCATCATGACAAAAAGTTCCATATAATTCCATCCAAAAGTGAAAGACATGTTCATAATTTCATTTAAAAGTCCAAGTGGAATAGAAAACGGTAAATAAAGATAAATGTAACTGAACTGAGCTTTAAGAAAATATTTTAAAGGATCATTCACAGTTTTGTTATTTTTTAGAACATCTTGATAAATGTTAAAAGCTGAATTTGCTAAATAAAGTAAATGTTCAAAGAATGCTAAAACTATGACAGTCACAGCAGCGACTCTGATCTTTTTTGATAATTTCCAAACATTTTTTCGATATGGAGAAAGAAGGAATTTTTCTTCAACGCTGCTCCATTGTTTCATCATTTTTGGCCATTTTGTTGCAATTGAGAGAAAAATTATTGTACAAATTGTTGTGTAGCTGAAGAACACTAAACCAACTGTGAATGAAAAATATTTAAGTTTGAAAAATTGATAATTCTAACGAAGGAAATCAACTTTTGATAACAACATAGTAAATGTTAAAACTTAAAAATTTCGTATGAAATTACCAGACGTAAACACACAAAAAAGAGCAATCATGAGCAATAAGAAGCAACAAGTTGTCAGGTGAGCAGAAAAAAGACGCTTTGACATGTCTTAGTTCAAGCGGGAATCGAATTTGCGTTCATTCATTAAGCCGTCGACAGATTTATCAAAACTTGTCTGAATGCTAAATTTAAACCTATCAACTGCACAAGTTATCGTTGCTGGACAAGAATTATTTCGTATTTCTAACACAAGTTGCTCCCGATTGTTCCAATTTGCACTTTTTTTGCTCCCATTTGATCTTTTTTGTTCCTTATTGTTTAATTTTGTGTTGCAAAATTGGCTTTTAGTTAAATTTTTTATAAAGAAATTATAAATTAGAGTCAAAAAGTAAATTGAGCAACAGAGTGCAAAAAAAGATCGAAATTGAATAATTTGAAGCTTCGTGTGTCTACGTCTGGTGTAATTATCAAGTTGTTTATGTTAATTTGTTAGATTTTTTGATAGAGTTGTTTTCTTAATATTAATATGAAAAATTTTAATACCATTTCAATTTTCTCACTCACCAACATTCATAGCATCAATATTTGTTCTTATACTATAAAAATGCAAACTCGCAATAATAATTCCATACAAAATATAAACTAAAGTCATTAAAACTCTAAAACTGCACCATTTAAATCGAAGATCTTTCGGATTATCACTTTTAATCCCACAAACAGGCATTAAAAATAAAAACTGAACAAAACATGCAATTAGTTTTATTGATTCATGAAAAGAATCATCAAGATCTTTTTCATCAATAATTACAAATTTATCAACATAAATTGTTTGATAATTTTCAAGAAATTTAAAATTTTGTGAAATTCTGTTTGAAAATTTGCTATTTTTAATTTCAACTGTCATGATTGAAAATTCAAAGAGAAATGAATGAATTTTACTGCGCATATCATGCTTGTTGTTGATTTTCAAGTTGTCACATGAAAAATTCAAAAGTTGAAAGTGAGAATGAAGTGAAAACTGCCAATTTGTTTCTTTTCATGTTTAATACATTGAAATGAAAATTGTTATAATTTTTAGATTGATAAAATTTTAATTTTCATAATTTTTCTCCCTTAAATATATTTTTCATCATCACCATATGATTCATATCTCACACTCATGATTATCTCATCTAAAGTTCATCTCAAGCAAACTATAAACTGTTATTAATGTTTAAAATGTGTTTGAGGCTACAAACTACACTTGTTTCATTGCCACAAAATAAACAATAAGCAAACATGCGACATTTTCTCTAATATAAATTTTTTTCTCTCCCTCCCCATCATAACTTCATTGACATCATCGTAAAAGTGTCATTTAAATATACATTTTTCTCTCTCTCTAGAATTTTTTTGAAAGATGAGAACGAACAGAGTTCCGCAGTATGAATGAATTATTTGACAATTTTTAAGTAATTAAAAAAGAAGAAAATATTCTATCAATTGTTTTATTTTTTAACGCATTTTTTTTCTTCATATGGAAAGAAGGCGATATTGTTCGCACATTTTCTGTCTGTTCATTCATCTCTGTAATATACTACTAGGGAGTTTGGCTGAGATATTGTAGTGTTACAGAGAAGTGGGGATACTCATGCGATTTCATTGGTAAGGAAACTCTCCTCATTTGAAAATCGCTAGTAGCAGTCATTTAGCTTCTCTGTAAAAATTGCAATATACAGTCAACTCGATCATTATCGTGAGCCAGTATTAGGTCACAACAGGCGCTTGAGTCTACGTGCACTTGTGAGTTAGCAATAACTTCGCCTGGGAAAAAACTATAATCCATCCATCCAATATACTTTTACCAGAGACCGAAATCGTTTTGCAAATAAGTTAAATTTAACTATATTTAGTCGATTAAAAAAAGTTAATGGATTTATTTTTATCTTCTTAATCAACTAAATCTTGTTGAATTTTAGTAAGTTGCAACTAAATTTCAAATTTAGGACACAGTCTGCCAGCCAGCCAAAGTGAATCTATAAGCTGCCTTTTCGTTACAAAAAATGCGCTAAAAATCAGTAATATCAACCATCAGTGACATGTTAATAGCGCATGTTCCTGTTGCAGATCAGTGGTTTGTTGCAAAACTCAATCTAATGTAAATTTAACGAAATTGATCTCAAAATAATTATAAAAGTCCTTTCTGTGAATTTCATGAAATTTTTTTTGCAAAATTAACATCAAAATGCATTGTACATCAAATTTATTTGAAGAAGATTTTTTTAATGATTTGTATCGAACGGCATGGACTTTTGGAAAGATCTTCCATTATACAGATCTCATAGTCGACAACAGTAGATTAACGCAAAAATTTTGACAGAACCATCTTGGTAAAGACTAGATGTAGTTTTTTGATTAAACTATCGAAATCAAAGTGTTCTCAGGCCTTGACTAAAATTTTTAATTTTTTAAATGTTATTGTTTTTCCTTTAATATATCAACAAAATTGAAAAATTTTTTTTGATATTTTTAATGAAAATTTAACTAAAAACTTTTTGATTGACATTTTCATTCTTTAATACTTTCCCACGCCATCAAAAACACTGCAAAAGAAATATAAAGAAGAAGTCAATGCAAAAGGAACTGCACGTGTGCATTTAAAAGCCATAGCAAGCAGGCAAGTAAGCAGGCAGTTTTTTTCTTTTTTCTGTAAAAATAACATAAAAATAATTTTAGTTGCATCTTCATTTGAATATTATTGCATGCAACATACACAAAAGCATAAAGAGGAAAAGAAAAACAATAAAAAAATTTCTTCTTCTTTGCTTTTGCTTGTTGTTAATGAGAAACGGAATTGTAAAATGATGAAAATTTGCATTATTTTACTTGCCTGACTCTGTGTGAGTTTAAGAGAAAAAAATCCCTGGCGCTTTTAGGAAGATTTAAAAGAAAAATAGAAAAAAGGCAAATTTTGTAAATTTTTATCTTTTAATTTATGCACTGCAATTCTGTTGAAGGCGCTATGTAGACAGCATGTTACCTATTTAAAATTCCTCTTTTTTTTTGCGTGCAATTAAAATTTCCATTTTTTGGTTGTTTACTTTTCACACATCCGATTTAAGAATAAATTTTTTTTGGGAAATATCCTTGGGGATTTCACACAAAAATTTGTGACTTTTAGCTTAAGAATTAATACAAATTATGTAGAAAAAGAAGAATTAATTATACACAAAGATGAAAAATTAAAATCATTCATTCAAATGAAATAAACGATCGTGATGGTGATGATGTTGAAATAAATGAGTATAAGTAAGGTTACTTTAGCATCACTAATTCGAAACAGATCATATTAAATTACATGTATCCACATTTAAAGTCCAACACACAAATACATTTTTAATGGATCTTTTTAGCTTACATTTTGTGACTTGTGAAGGTTTCAAAAACACAACTAAAACAACTTTTTTGATTTTACGGTAGTAAAAATTTAATTATTGAACACTTTTAATTGCTTAATAGAAAAAAAGTCAGTTGTGATCATTAAAAATTGTTTTATTTGTTTAAAAATCAAACTTTTTTCTTCTTTTTTATTCAATCATAAATTTAATTAACTTTCACAATATTCTAATAAAAACCTACAAAGTTTTTCATAATAATGTTTTGTATAAAAAACAATTAATTGATGAATAAATAAAATTCCATTGGGAAATTTTATTGATTTACGTTTTTCAACAAGACCTTTGAAGTATTTAATATTTTTGATATTGCAATTTTCTCTGTTACTGCAAGTTTTAAAAATATCTTAGAAATGCGTCAAGTTCAAGAAATAAAAGTTAAAAAGGATTGCAAAGCTTCGTGCTGTTGTTTTAAACTGTAGTACTTTCAGTAAAAATAAATTCCAAAATAATTTTGTTTATCGAAAAACTCAAGGCCTGAGAACTCTTTTGATATTTTTTCCTGAAAGGGAATTTTACTAAAAGAGCTACAGTTCAAAAACAATAGCACGAAGCCTTGCAGTCCTTTTAGATTTTTATTCCTTGAGCTTGTCACATTCTTTTAATCTATTAAGATTAGTTTTAGGACTTGTTGTAAGAGAGAAAATCGCGATATCAAAAATATCAAAAGAGTTCTCAGACCTTGGGAAAACATAGATATTTTGATTGAATATAAATGAAAACTTTTTTTGTTTTCAGTACATTGTCAAGAGGAAATAACTTGTTACATTTTGCGTCATTTCGCACAAGTTATTTTCCCTTGAAATTTACTTAATTTCTATAATATTAAGAAGAAAAGATAAACCTGCAATATTTTTCATAATAATATTTAAATAAAAGATAAATAATTCAAGAAAGAAGCAAAGAATGCATAAACCAAAAGAAACAAAGCAAATTACAAAACCAAAAGACAAATCATCCAGAGAAAGAACTTTAGGAATTTTCATTTCAATATCAACTACATAACGTTTATAGCGATACCAAAGATGCCAATCATACCAAAAATTAATGATACCAGTTGGTATTGTCAATTCTAAAGTTTCAGACATTAAATCAAACAAGAAAGTATTTGAAAATGTTACAACTCCAACAGCTGATTTTTGATAAATTTCTTTTAAAATTATTGGATTCTTTCTGCATCGGGTATTAAAATAAAAATTTAAATGTGTAAAAGAAAACAAAGCACTTCGTTTTGAATAATTGCTAAAAGTTTTACACATCATTTTGTAGTTTTTATCAATGTCCAATTGGTGAAAAATAGGCTGAAAACTTTAATATTGAATGTCAATAAATATTTTAATTTAAAAATTTCCTTAATATGTTTTTTACCCTTTAGTTCGATTTATATGCTTTATGAAATGTTTTGATGATTGATCAAAATTTGATGCATATATTGTAAAATTTCTTTCAAAAAGATCACCAATTGTCTCCGGCAATGACTTTCTCATATCAGTTGTTAAAAGTTCAAAGAAAACTCCTTGATAAGCAGTTCGAATGATCAAACAGAAGAATATAAAAAATATGAGAAGGAAACGAGCGAAAGTTTTTTCTGGAAGACCAACTTGTGCGACTCCAAAAAATGTTCTTAAAACATTTAACATTGGTGTTTTCACTCTTTTGCCATAAATTGCTGTTTGAAGAAATTTTGGCATGAAGTTGATAAAAGAAATGCTTGTAAAAGCTACTAAGAATGTGAGAAGTAGAAACAACCATGTTGTGATATCAAAAGGTAGAAAAAGCTTTTCATATGAAGTGTAGGGCTCAGCTGAAAATTTTAAAATTACTTAAAAGTTATTTTTGGGTTTTACTTTATATTTACCTGGTGTAATTATAAAATTAGTCACAGAATCACTTATTGTATTAATATAATGCATTCCTAATCTAGGAAAATATGCAATATTTTCGATTTTCGCCAAAGCTTGAGGTTCAAAAGCAACCTCGAGAGTACTTGTGTTTTCAGGTTTATACCACGGTCGACGATAAACACTGAAATTTCCTTTATAACCAACAACATCCATGAAATCGAAACCAAAGCCCCAAAGTTTCTTGTCATATTTGTTGCGATATTCAGTTGGTCCTACTACAGCACTTAACATGCATTGATGAAATTGTTTGAACTTTTTGTAGTTTTCAAGTTTCTTTTGCCACTTTCTTGATGATTTATTGAAGTAATTCAACGTTTTTGTGAATTTTTTATTGCAAATATTTTCATCAAACCATTCAAAAGTTTGCAGTTGAATGTCATTGCCATTGTCAATAAGAAAATATTCAAATTGTGCAGTTCTTGATGACACAACACCTAGAAAGTTTTGTGCAGAAAAATCGGAGATGTTGTTGGTGTAGATGAGAAGTTTGATAGTTTTTGGAAATAAAGTTAAAATTTTAGTTAAATTATTGAAATTCTTCATGTGCTTTGGTTCTCCTAAAATTATTGCTGATTCTTTAATTTTAAATGGTTTAATTTGCTTAGCTGGAATATATTTGATTTTTATATTGAACTTTTCACTCGCTAGCACTGCATCAAGAACATCAGAAATTTCATTTGTTTTCTCACCAAAAACTAAAAACTCAAAAGAAATATTTTGACAAACAAAAAATTCTTCAATAACATCAGAAAGTGCAATTGAAATGAGTGAAGAATTTTGAAAAATTGAAAAACTTTCACAAGAGTGCATCAAAGTATGAGCAAAAAGAAAGAAAATAAAATTTTTCATCGATTTTTTTCGATTGTTTGTCACAGTTCAAGTGTTTTTCATTGACTAAATTTTCACCTTCAAACATATTTAATTGAAGACCAAAAAATAAAATAGATTTTATCATAAAACATTCCAAAACAGATGTAGAACAAGAAAGAAAAAATTTCCATTAGAGTCACTAAAAATAAAAACTAGAATTAATCAGTTCAGCTTCAGTTTCACTTTACAGTTAATTAAATTCACATAATCGTCATCGCATTTTAATTTTACAACCCAATTTTCTTTTTCTCCCTCATCAACTGTATTTATTTCACTTAACACACAAAATCATTAAAAATCAAAGGAGAAAAATAATAATAAAAATATTTTTAATTAAATAAAAGGAGAAAATGGAAAAACTTGAAAAGAATATTTTTCCATTAATTAATGATGAGTTAAACTTGAATTCTAATTAAATTGATTTATGATGAAACTTGAGACAAATATAAACTAATCGCATCAGTCACTGGCAGCATCGGGACATAAATTTTATCAACAAACAATTTTTGTATTCCTCAATAAAACCTTCTCTGGCTGGAATTTATGTGCATGTTCGGTCTTACTTCTCAGAAGTCACACACACAAAATGAAGAGATAAATATTTATAAAATAATTTTTTTTTACTTGTTTTACAGTCTTTTATTTCGGGGGTGCCATGATGGTCCATATAACGATTAAAATGTTTATTTTTCTCGCGCAACAGTGAGAAGAAGATTGAAAATTTGATGTGTTTATATTAGAACGAGATGGATTGATGTTTTTCTATTTATGAGACTTTTTTTTAAACTATTACAAGAAGAAAATCAAGAGAAAAAATGATTAATTAGTTTATTAATACTTTTTGATAAATATTTTATCAATTATCAATGAAATTTTAAGAAATTTTAAAAATTTATTTAAAAATTATTTCTAAAATTAACTCATTGTTTTCTTAACTTCTTTTGTTTATTTACTTTTTCTTGTTTTATTAACTCAAAGTCTAATTTTCTAAATTTCCATTTTCTCAACAAGAAAAAAAGCATATAAACCCAATTATAGAGTGCATGATGTAATGAAAGGAAGCGGGAAACGCAGACAGAGCAAGCAAGAATTTTTCTACAGTGAGACTAAAATTCGCGCCAGAGTGAAACCTTGAAGAGGTTGATTGTGTCAAATAACTCGACTTTTTGCAAAAAAAAGTTCTGAAAATAAAATAATGAGACAGAAGGAAGAAAAATGGAGAAAAATTTACGTCTGGATGAATAAAAAAGAGAAAATTCTATTTATGTATAAAATTTAAACAATTTTTTTTCATTCTTTATTCTTTCTTTTTTTTTGGTTTTGTTGTTTGGCATAACGGTATGAATTTTATAAAAATATTTTTTAATTTTCTTAAATTTCCATTTGTGTGAAAATTTCTAAATTTATTTTACAAAAATTTTCAGTTTTTTTGTATTAATTAATAACAATCACTTTCTTTCCTTTGATACATTTTCTTATGCTGTTTGAGTTACGTACACTTTACAAATATTTTAATTTTAGTATGTTTGTTGAAGCTCTTTAAATCATTTTGAGGTAAAGATCGAAAATTTCTTTTTAACGAATTTTTAAAATTTAAATTTAATTTTCATTAAAATTCTTAATTTTTGGCTTTTTCAACTTTAAAAAGTTTTCCAAAGAGCTCTTTTGAGATGAAAAAAAAGTAAAATTTTCATTTTAAAATATTTTTGAAATTTAAATTTAAAAAATTCGTTAAAATTTAAAATTCTTATAAAAAATCCTAAATAAATTTTACAAAAACTTTTCCCTATTCAATTTTAGCTGAATTATTCCATTCACCTTCCATTCTCCATACATTAAACATATAACTCAATTTTTCATTTGGAACAATTGGACTCATTGTGCTTCCATTCTGAAATGCCGGTGAACTCGATGCCGATGATATCGATGATCTTTCTTCTGACATTGACTCTGTTGTCGCCAACATGTTGCACAAAAAATCGATGTAACTGTAAGAAGAAAAATAAGTTATTATTAACTACTCGCATTAACATTTCCGGTGATTAATTAATCATGAGTCGAGAGAGAGAAAAGACTTTTATGACATGAATTGTGCGCAATGAAAATGGCAATAAAGCCGTTGGAGTCAAAATAAAAATGTCGACAAAGACCGGAAGTTTCCGGCTATGTTTCTCATTTTCTCTTTATTTTTTATTGGCACAATGGTCTTCGCACTCATCTCTTTTCATGTGTGCATTTTTTAAAAGAACAAAAAAGTTCTTGAAGGTTTGAGCAAAAACATATGTGTGCAATATCTGCTTGAGATCATCCATTGCATACAATTTTCATTTTATGATTCTTTCTCATGAAACGCTTTATGGTCAAAAAAAGAGAAGAGAAGATTTCTTGAAAATGTCAGAAAATGCACTTAAATAAAAGTATCAAATTTTCATCATTTTGTCGGTTTTGTTCTTTGTGGTTTAAAATATTTTTTCTTACCTCGAAGCTAATTTAAGTGTTTGAATTTTGCTGAGCTTATCACTTGGCAATGTCGGCACAATTTTCCTTAATGCACCAAAGGCTTCATTTAATGATTGAGTTCTCTGTCTTTCTCTAACATTCGCCATACTTCTTAATGCTTTATTCTGTTCAAATGATTCACGAACTGCATTTTGTTTGCGTGGTAATTTAAGTTTTTTACTTTTAATTTTTTGAAGTTTGTCTTTGACAATTTGCAGACGTTTATCATTTGTGCTTTGTGGCTGTTGATGCTGCTGGAGTTGATCAATTAAATCTGAAGGCGCTCGAATGTTTTGTGTATTAAATTGTTGAACTTGTTCGGGCAATTGTGATTGTTGTGAATAATAATAGTGATGATGATTGAGGTCAACTGATGGATATGATGGATAACCATAAGGAAGAGGTGATGCTGAATTTTCATTAATTGAATATGGATGATGATTTTTTATTTCATGTGGATAGTAAGAACTTTCATCATTATTATTCAGACAGTACTTGAAAATTGTCGTCGGCACTGTAGCTGCTGATTCGAAGCTATCATTGTCAAAACGAATTCTTTTTGAATCGTTTTCATTATCGACGGGACTGCAGGCTTGGAAATGTTGGGAAATATCCGAATTATGTTCAATATGTTGATGCATGTCGATATTTTTTGCTACCTTTCGCTTTCTTGTGGAATTTCCGGATGAGGACGAAACAGATGTTGCTGCCTCATAAAAACTAACTGTCGATGGCACTGACATATCTAAATCTGTATATTTCATATCATGATCTTTATAATTGTGATGATGTTGACTTAATGGACTGTTATTATTGCTATCATTATCACTAGCATTTTCCACTTTAATCACTGTGCAATTTAATGATAAATTTTCCATTTGTGATTGACTTATGTCAAGAATTAATTTTGGTGATAATGCCATAATTTTCTCACATTAATTTTTTAATCTCTTTCTTTTTCAATTCACAAAAAATTTGATAATTTTTTTCTAACTCTTTTTTCCGATTTTATCTCATTGAAATCTCGTCATATACTGAAAGTGAAAAATTTTTTTTTCATCATCTTCTTTGGCACTCACTCACTAATACAAATGTAAAAATTTTATTTTATAGAGAGATCAGTTTTGTGAGAAAAATTTTTTCCTTCATCTCATTAGGGATCTTTTTTTCTTCTCTTTTCTGCTTTTCTCTCTCCTTCGTCAAATTTTTTTGTTTTTACAACACTTTTGTGGAACATTATGCTGCCGATTCTGAATTTCCCACTCATTATAATGAATGTTCTTTTTTGTTTTATATTTTTGGGATTTATTTTGAAGGAATGTAACTTGAAAATTTAAATAATTTAAAGAAATTTTAATTTTTGCTTACTTATTTCTGAAAAATTCACATTAATTCATTATAAAGTAAATTATTTGAAATTTTTAATTTTTTATTATTAGGAATCGAATTGACAAAAAAATAAACTTTTTTTGCAATATCTCTTGAGCTACCTTGTAAATTTTTAAATGTTTTTCTTAAAATAAGTTTTTATTTAAGTCTTGTCAACTCTGTACCTTAATTTGAAAATTTAAAACTTTTTTTTTTAAAACATGACGTAGATTTCTTAAAAATATGCTTTAAATTAATTCCAAGGCCTGTCTGAGAACTCTTTGATACGATGAGAAAATTTGATTTCTTTATCTCGTTTTGATTTTTTGATCCCAGCTTAATTTCTTTTTAATCTAATTGATTTTGTTTTGAATTTTTTGATCCTAATCTGATTTTTGAAACAAATACAAGTGATTAAATTTAGTTTTAAGATTAATGCTAGTTTCTGGAATGAACTAACTCAATCTGTTGAGCTCGAAGAATTTTGAAGTCGATTTTGGGTTGAATTTAAAAAATTAAGTTTGAAATTTAGAACATTAATCAAAACTTTAATAAAAATTTCATTATTAAATTTTATTTTATTTTATTTGAAGCAAATTTCCTTTTTCAGAAATTTATATTTATTTTCATATAAATATTTTTGAGCCTTTAACAGATAAAAAGTTTTAAAGAAAATCTTCAAATTTTGTATTTATTTTACAAATTTACGAAAATAATTTTCTAACAAATTTCTAAACATCATTTACAAACACTCCCAAGTTTCATACATAAATTTTATCTTTTGACAACTACATAAGCATAGAATTCATTAACATAAAATTTTTCTCTTTATAACTCACAAAATATTCAGCCTAAGGAAGATCAGGTACAAAAGTTACTCACTGTATCATTTTCTTTGATCCACGGGTCAAATTACAAAAGGTCAAACGAATTTTTTCTCTTCTTCTTTAATTAATCTTACAGGATGTTGAAAGTTTCTAAGAATTTTAATTACGAAGAAATTTTGTGTCTTTTTCTTGTGTGTGCAATAATATTTAAAAATCTACAAATCTTTCTTTTTTGTTTTACTTTCATTTTTGGAAATTCCAGAAAAAATTTACTATTCTCGAAAGGTGTTCAAAACATTTTGGAAAATCCCTGAAATATTGTTGGCATTAAAACTAATCAGTGGGTGCAATAAAAAATTTCTCTACCTAAAAATTTCTTCAGGTTTTTCCCAAAAAAAGAGAGAAAAATTTTTCCTAATGTGCGAAATTCGGGATTTAGGAAAAGATTATAATTTTTATGGAACCATTTCCTTTTTTGACACATTTTGTTTACTTCTACTGCATTCTCCTTCTCATGTTTACTGTTTCATCTTTTTTTATTTATTAACTCACTACAACAGCAGCTTGATGATTGGATACGAAACGATCATTTAATCTCAATTGTATAATCAAGGGGCGTTTCCGAATTAAATATTTATAAAACTCTCTATGTAAACGTGGGGAAGAGTGACGCATTTTTATTCAAATTTTACAAATTATTATAAAGAGATTTTTATCCCATAAAATGTCACAAATAACAAAAAAAAAAAATTTAAACCGAATTAAACAAATTTCAAAAGTCATGCCCTTATGCCTGGAGCTTACACACATAATGAACATCATTTTTGTAATTTTTTATACCTTTTTGATATTTGAGAAGTTTCTGACAAGTATCGTGTCGGACCACCATGTATTGTCAAACACTGGTCTGTATTGAAAAAAATACCAAAATTTTTTCAATTTCATACATATCCAGAACTCTTTAAAGATATGCAAAATTTCTACATTTGATAAATTTGAAATTTTCGGAGTTCATACCTTAATGCCTGAGTACATGTAGTTAGGATTGATACTTGAAAATTCACTTGTGATACATTATTCTGACTAAATCTGCCCAGGTCTATGCACTCAAAAATGGAAGTAAAAAGGTATTTTTAAGTACTACAAAAAGTACAAAAATGACTTGTAAAAAAGTGCAAGAAGCTCCAAAAAAAAAAAACAAAAAAGTACGAAATTGAACAAAAAAGTAGAAAATACAGAATGGAAGCAATGAGTGCTTAGGCCTGAATTTGTTTCATTCTATGAAAGCTTTCAAATGAAAAAAATTACTTACTGTTTCACCATCATGAACTGATATAAACTTGATAAAAATGTCTATTAATGATTCATCCTTACGTCATAATGGGGACTCACAGACAGACAAAGTGAATATATAAATATTTTATTTTTCGTTAATAAATTGAAAATGAGAGAGAGAGAATGAGAAATTTTTTAAATACTGATTTTTTTACGCGATCATTGAATTCATTCTTTTTAGTTGTGTGAGAAAAATGAGAAAGAAATGAAATAGTTTTTGATTTTCAGTTACAGAAAGAAAATTTTTATATGAATTTTGAGAACTCTGAAAATGTTTTTGAAGACGAAGAGAAGAAAATAACTAAGAGGAGAATTTTTAATAGCTGAATCAATGAACAATTAATTTTTATAACAACATGTTGATATTTACGATTTTTTTCATAATGATCAAAAACTTGGGACTTTATTAACTGCTATATGATAACATTTACATAGTTGTGAGAATGTTAAAAGCTTTGATCTTTGGTCTTAATTGAAATTTGAGTTAGTTTTAATGAAATGTTAGGTGACGAAATTAAAATAATATAGAGCAGAAGCTTAGAATAACACAGGATCTTAAGGATCACATGAAGAAGGAAAAATGTCCGGATATGAAAACACTTACATTTTTTTCATAGAGTTCGAAAATACTGAAGAACAATTCATTCTTTATTCAAATTTTCTTTCTGATCTTGAAGTTTAAAATTACTTAGTTTTGTAGATTATGACTATAGTCTATTGGCCACTCTCAAAGAAAAAAATTGTAACATTTATCGCTATTTTACTTATTTTAAGTTGTGAAATTTTTTACTAAAACACATTTTTGAATTTAAATTCTTTTATTACAGCGATTTAGTAGCAGCGATTATTAAATTCTAATTTATTTTCTACTATTCACCTATAAATCTTCAATTATTCCATCAATCAAAAGAAGTGATCATTTCACCAAACAAAATCCTCATTTAAATCAATTGTAACCTCAACACACAGCAATTTTTTCCCGCTTCGAGCTAAATTCTCTCTTCTCTCCTTTTTCAAATTCAAAACAAATAAAATGCGCATGAGCAGTGAGCGTAAGGATTTTTTAAGGATAATTTTCTCTTATATGCAATGATTTGCAAAAAATTCTAGCTTGATTTTAATTTTCTGATAAAAATTTGAATTTTAGTCGCTAAATGGACAGTCAAAGTACCTTGAATAGTAATAAATTTAATCATTAATTGAAGCATCATTAAAATATCATCGAGTTTAGTTAATTTGGTGAGATTTTCATTCAGAAATTGTAAAAATTTAAAATTCACTTTTTTCACTCTTTTTAGAATTTTGTTGCATCATCAGAATTATGGAAGTTGACACTGTCAGTGAGAAATTGGAAGAAATTTCAATTGAAACTGTTCAAACAATAAAATCAAAACCATTCGATGAAGCAGTTGATGAGTTAACAATTTTAGAGAAAAAATATCGTACAGCTGGTGATGCAATTTCACTTGGTCGAATTTTGGTTGCAATTCTTGAAATCTTTTATGATTCATCAAAATTTACTGAACTCAATGATTGCATCGTAAATTTCACTCTTAAAAAACATCTTCAATCAGAATTGGCAATTGCTGCAATGCTCAGAAAATGCTGTGAATTTGTGGACTTGATTAGTGATATTTCAATAAAAACTAAATTGTTAGAAACACTCAAAATTGTGACAGATGGAAAACTTTATGCTGAAATTGAAAGAGCTAAAATTTGTAAAGAATTGTCGCTGTTAAGGAAAAATGTTGACAATGACATTGAAAGTGCAATAAAAACACTTGAAGATCTTAAAATTGACACCATAACATCACTAGAAAGAAAAGAAAAAATTGAAATAATTTTGCAACTTATGGAACTTTTAATAGAGTCAAAAGACAATGTCAAATGCCTTATTGTAGCTAAAAAGATTAATAAACAACATCTCGATCAAACAGTTGAATTTGAAGAGCTAAAAATTCGTTACTACAAGCTCATGATCATTATTGATAAATATGAAAATTATTTAAACACATCACGACATTATCAGTCAATAATTGACACAAAATTGATGCAAAATGATGAAAATAAAAATGAAAGAATGAAGTTAATGGCTTTGGCAATTGTCTATTGCATTTTATCGCCATTTGATAGTGAAAAACTCAGCATGATGCAGAAATTAATGAAACATAAAAATCTTTCGGAAGTTTTAAAATATCGAGATTTGCTCAATGAATACACAACAATTGAGCTCATAAATTGGTACACAATGAAAGCACAATTTAAAGATGATTTGTTGGCACTTGGAATTTTTGATGTCAACACACAAGAAGGATTAAAATATTGGAAAGATCTTCGAACAGCAACAATTGAGCACAATATCAAAGTTTTTGCTACTTATTATCAACGCGCTTATCTTTCACATATGAGCGAATTTTTAGACATAAATGTTGATGAAACTGAAAAACATCTTTGCAATCTTATCGTTAATAAATCGATAAAAGCAAAAATTGATAGACTCACAGGAATTGTGACATTTAGTCAATATAAAAATGGAATTGTTGACAAAGAAGAAAATGTTTTACAAGATTGGCTTCAACAAGTTGGAAGTCTCATGAAACTCATTGATAATACTTCACATCTCATTAATAAAGAAGAATCTGAGCTTTAAAATCATTTTCAAGAGTTGAAAAAGTTGTCATTTGACTGCTTTTCATCTCTAATTAAGACCAAGCTAAAGAGTTTCAAAATAAAAAATATTTTTTAGATGTAACTTTTAAAATTTTATTTCGCTTGCAACTGCTTTTTGCGGCTTTTACAAAAAAATTAATATTTAAATTGTGTGTTCATTGTTAGAATTAAAAATTAAAACTGGTCGAAAATAAAGTGATGAGAAAGAGAAAAAAATTTTGATTAATTTTCTATTTTGACTTTGCATGCGATTTTCAATTATCTTTAATTATCAGTTACTAACAGTTATATTTTGGCTTTTCAAGTCTTGTTAAAAAACAATATATGAGTCTAAATCACGTTTCAAACATTCGCGTGTCTAATGAGGAAGCGAAAGTCAAAAAAATCTATACGAACTTGATTGTGTGTGTTTTTGTTCTTCTGCTATAAAATATTTTCAACCTTAGTCGACATACATAGTAATAAATTTTCTATGTGATTTATGACATAAGTGACTATAGTTTAGTTTATTTATAAATAGGTTGATATTTCAGGATAAAAATGAAAATGAGGTCAAGTTGTGTAAAACTTTTCAAATGAAAGAAGTTTGTTTGTAAACTATTACAAAATTGTTGTTCAAAAATTCTATAACGAAATTCGTGTTTGTTATCATTAATGTTTCATATTTAGTTGAATTTTGTAAAACACAAAAGTTATAAAATTTGTCTAACAAAAGTTCAAAGAATTTCACATAAACATTAAGAAAGTTGATTGAATTTTATTTTTTGGGCAATTTCTAAAATGTGAAATACTAAAAAGGAGATAAAACAGCTATCTAATGCTGCAAACGTAGCCAAATTTTGAATATAGGAAAATTAAAACTCTTTCAGAATTTCCCTATGCACGATATCAGTTAATTTTCTCGATAGCCGACTGATTAAAGCGCCTGATTTGTAGAAAACCGTTGAATACTAAAGATATCAAACTCGAGCCCAGGTTTTTCCAATATTTTCAATAGACTTTTCAGAAGAATTAAGTTTTTCAACTGTTCAAGTGCTTTAGAAACGAATTTTAAAATTTTTAAAGTTTCACATGGTACTGATATGTTTTTCGTGGAAAATTTCAAGTAAGATAAGGGCACCAGAAGGGATTTTTAACAAAGACAGTTAATCTCTGGTTTTAGTAAAGTTTTACGTTAATAAAAATCATTTAATATTGCTATAAGTTTGTATAAAGCATGGATAATTCGATTATTATCGTGTGAGATGATAAAATCAGTGTTGGAAACAAACAAACGTATCTTTTGTGATAGTGATAGCTTCACTTGCAAAAATACAGTACAAATTCACTTGCCGATGCATAACATAAATTTTCATATTTTATTTTACGAGTCATATGCAAAGAAAATTTCAATTAATTTTTAGTTCCATAAGTTTTTATAAATAAACAAAAGAAAAATTTGTTGACAAATTTCCAAAAACAATTTTGACACCAATGTATGAAAATTGAATGGAATTTTTTTTCATTTTCATGTACACTTATGCACATCAATATTTCATATTACCATAACAAATCAACTTTTTTTTCATTCATTATGTTAACTATTGCCGACAAATAATTTTCACTAGGCATACACACATACTTGAGTATCATGAGAAATCTACATAAATTCTAAACTAAAATAGACAAAATAGGCACCACACTCTTTCCTCCTTCAACTCACTCATTCATTCGATATGTGAATATAATAAACCTTTTTTCATACAAAACACACACTCACACGAAAAAGAAAATAATGCTCGCGAGCAAGCGAGAGAGAGTAAAAGGGAAAAAAAGTTTGAATGAAATATTTCGATTATTTTCTATACTTCTGCATTTTTTTTGGGTTACCAGCGAGAAAGCTTATTTTCAGTTTCATTACTTTTTAATTCAACTTTTGAGCGATAAGAAATTCGATTGTAAAAGAAAGGAAAGAAGGAAAAAAGTTTCAAGAACTTTTTTTTTGTTAGTGGCTATTAATATAATAGAACAACAATCATGCAACTCGCTGTCGTCTTTTTTCCCTTCCATGCTCGTGTATGCCTTTTTGTCAGTTCTTTTGCTTATTTTCATTCCTTTACATTAGTTTTCAACTATTTGTCGATGAAATTATAACACTTGCATTCGCTCTGTTAAAATTCAATCACAGTCCATGTTTGAGCTCATTAAATTTTAATGTGAGTGAAAAGAAAAACTATAGCGACCAATAGTGGACAAAACAATTTACTGAATGGACATTTGAGGTCAGTTGTGGGTGAGAGAATGGGCGAGAAGGACGTCGCAATACCGGATCATCGTGAGGCATTGAAAAAGAATCACAACAAAAATGATGTTGTCGCACGATGGCTATTTCCTGTGCATGGCAAACTTTTTGATATTGAGCTTGAACATGGAACGATAAGTGGTAAAAGAGTTATTTGGGTCAATGGCGAGGAAGTGCTACGTCGAGACATGATGTATCGTCTAGTCGGTGAGGATGTCTTTTATGTCGAGGACAAACGATGCATTATTCATATTTTTCCAAGCACTGGCTTCAAATATTCTTACAAACTCTTCATTGATGGTGTCGAATGTGAACTTTACAATCAAGCACAATCGAAAATTTTAAAAACATGGGAAATTCGAATAAATGATGTTAATTATCGAGTTGTGCTAGAAAAAGACACACTAAATATTTATCTCAATGGACTTTTGCGAGATGAAAAGCCAGAATTTGTTGATGGTGGGACTGATACGGAATTTATTGAGAATGGACATAAATTTATATTGAGTGCACGCAGTGGCGATAAAGATGAAGCAATTTCTTATAAGCTAACAGTCAATGGACGATTGCAGGAAATTTAATTAAGAGTTATTGAAGCAATTTTATTTAATGATAATGCAAGCACTTTGTGGTCTAAATCTATTTGATATTTGACAATTTTTCTCTTTCTTTTTCTTTATTAATGGAAAAATAAACAATTTTAATGTAGTGATATAAATATTAATGTGATGATGATAAATATTGTAGTAATAAAGACGTGATGTTTTTACTGTAGTAAAAATAAAGTTGGTTTTCTTTTTTGATAAAAATATCATAGACAAAAAAAGGCTAAATTGTCTGTAAAAATTTTCCTTATTTCACATTTCAATGGCATAGTACAAAAATATATAAAAAAATAACAGCCATGATGAGCTACGAGAAGATTTGATCTTTCATTTTTTGAAATCTTTTTAGCATTTTAAATAAACTTTTACAAATGATTTGCAAAAATTATTTTATTAATTATAAACTATCAATATTATCTGCAATCTTCAATTTATACAATTGAATGATGTCAGAAGCTACTAATAAATAACACTTGAAACCAGCTTTTACCAGTTATTATCAATTGATATTAATTACTTTATAATATGTGTTTTAAAGTTTTGACGATTAACACGTACATTTGAGTCCTTTAGTGCTCAGCCCTAAATGTTCAAGTTTTTCAATGCTCAACTTTTTAGTATTGTTAACTAATGATACAAATACCGCTCTTTTTACTATTTGTATATTTCATTTGTAGTTTTCAGGAATAATAGGTTTGACTGAAATCATAAAAAGTTACTGTTTTCTAAGAACTTCTTGCTAATAACTCAATTTTAATGTCAATACCATTTACATATAATATTTTAGGAAGTAATAAAGACAATATGAAAATTTTTCATTGCTAATATCAGCTATTAATTTTAATTTTCTAAAAATTAGAACATTTTTAAAGCATGTTTAAATTTTATTCTGGTAGTTTCAATTGACCGTTAGGAAATTCTGAAAAAGCCCGCGACATGCAACTACGATTTTTCGAAATTGTTCAAATATGAAAAAGTTTGTTAACAAAAAACTTAAATGAGAACATTTAGTTCATTATTAATGTTCCTCGATATACCAGAAGTTATTTTAAAACTGATATAGGCTTCATTTCTCATTATTTCCGCTTATAACTTGAATTATTTTTATTTCACTTTAATATTTACTTTCGAAAACGTGTTTCGAAAATTTTGAAAATTTCGAAAATTCAAAATGTTTTCGAAAAGGGGTTTGAAATTTATTTTTCAACGGTCAAAATTTCGATTGAAACTAACAGGAATTTTATAATTTATTAAAAAGGTCAACAAAGCTTTATTTAAATGTTTGACTTTTGTGTCAACTTAAGATGTTTGTTTTTTATTAATTTTCAACTTTTGAATATTAATAAAATGAAAATTCATTTTAGTCAGCTTTTAAACTTCTTTAAGATCAGACAAGAAAGCTAAAATTTTAATCAATGGATTTAAGTCCTTTTAACTTACCTAATAAATGTTTAAAAATTGTTGGAATGTGGCAAGAAAAAAATTCACCTGTTTGGTATAAAATTTACGGTATTCTCTTGCATCTTTACATTCTTGAACACAGTTGCTTTTGTCAAACTGTTTATGCAGTCATAACAGTTCAAGAAAAGAACTACAAAGATTTTATTGACACTTTAAGCATTTTATTGACCTGCTATTTGGCAATTTTCAAGTCTTTGATTTTTATTAAAAATCTTCAAAACATCAAAAATTTGGCAGTAAAGTTACAAGAATTGTTGAAATTTAGCAACTTTAATTCGTCACAACCAAGACAAAACGTGAACTTCTACTCAGCAAGAATAAAGAAAATTACAAATTTGAATTACAGTTTTCACTTGGCAATTATCACATTATCAATTTTGATGCCATTGATTGGACACAATAAAAGCTTGCCATTTAAAACTTGGGCATATTTTGACTATGAAAAATCTGATTTTTCCTTTATATCGATTATCATCATGCAAGCTATAATTTCATTTTTTACTGTCGTCATTAATAGCAGTCTTGATGTTTATCCTGTGATTTTTATGTGCTACACAATTGCAATGTTGAAAGAATTGTCTGAACATTTTAAAGTTGTCAAAAATGATGAAAGCTTGAAGGAAAAAGCTAAAAATTCAACAAATTTTATAAGAAACAAAAAGATCAAAAATCAACCAAAAATAATTGACCTCAAAACTTGTGTTAATTTGCATATCAAGCTTAAAGATTTTTGTGATGAAATTTCAAGTAATTACGCTTTGCATTTCATGGTTCAAGGATTTTTTAGTACATTACTTTTGTGCTCATCTATATTTCATTTGACTAAGGTTAGACTTAAAAATTTTACTCAGGCGTGGACATAGAAAGAAAGATCAACGCGTCTGTGTCTACGCCTGGAAATTTACTTAATTTAAATCTCAATTAAATTTATTACAGTTATCAATTGATGTTGAAACAACTTTATTCTTCAGAACATTCATGTATGTCATAATTATGATCATTCAAATTTTTCTACCTTGTCATTATGGCAATGAGATTTCTGTAGCATCTGATGAACTTTCTTCAAATGTTTTTCATTCTGATTGGATTAAAAGTAATCAAAATTATCGAAGAAAAATTAAATTTGTGTTGACAAATTTGAAAAAACGAATGAATGTTGAAGTTTATGGAATTTTCCATGTCAATTATGAAGTTTTTAATTCTGTTTGTAATTCTGCTTATTCTATTTATGCATTGTTAAAGAAAAATATGTAAAATGTTATCATTAAAAGAAAACTTCAATAATTAAAATTTTGTTGTGTAATTGACAAAAAATAAAAATGTGAGTTTATTGTTTTTTATTCACAGAAATTTATGAATTGTGTGCTAAATAAGTGAAAAGTTACTCTCGCGTGAGAAAATAATTAAGATGAATATTTGTGAGAGTAAGAAAAATCAGAGAGAAAGAAAGAGAAAATCTTGATCTTCTTTAACCAAATTTTGCAAAGAAACTTCTTTTTATTAGTTTGATCACTGTTTTATTATTTAAACAAGGGAAAAGAACTTCTGTAAAAGGTTGAGAAAAGCTGACTAATATTTAGAAAGAAATCAAAATTCTTTTTTTTTCTAATATATATTAACAAAACGTTTTTATCTCAGTTTCAATGAAGAAGTTATAATTTAAAATTTACCCGTTTTCTTAATTTAAAAATTTTAACGACTTTTTTAAAAGTTTAAATTAGAGCCCAAAGTCGACTAAAAAATTGTACTAAATTTAGTCGACTTACGTATGAATTTTTAGTCGGCTTCGGGCTCTAGTTCAAATTTAAAAAATTTAAAGTGTCTTTCATTTTTTCATTGTTTGATTATTTATTTGATTCGAAAATTAAGAAAAATCAGTTACACCAAGTTGTCTAATTAATAAAGTAAGCAAATGCACGAGTGACAAAATTCAACAAAAAATGTCTACTTTTTAATTTTCTCTTTTATTCCTTAATTCAGCATCTCATAAAAAGATTTAGTGTATGTCAAAATGGTGGATTCATCATAAATATTATTTTCTAGAGCTAAAAACTCACTATTTTGCCAAAATTTCGAATTTTAAAAAACGTAACTTAGTAAGCAGAACCAAAATTAATTTTTAAAAATAATTTTTTATTCGATTACACTGAATTTCTCTGATTACATTATTTTTCATAGAAGTTCATTTGACTATAATTCAATTAAGAAATGTTTTATTTTTGTTTTATTCAACTTAAATTGATTTCAATCAAAAAAATAAAATAAACTCTTTTGATTATTATTTCGACACAAAACTGACATAAAAGAATCGAGCAATGGCGAATCTTTTATTTGAAAATTATTAATTTATAATCTTAAATTGACTTTTTCAAAAATTAATTCAGAATTCAAACCCATTACTTGACAACAAACCCCATAGAAATATTTTATAGCCAAAAAAATCCAGTTTCTAAATCAAATTTATTCATTCATGTGATCAAGACAAAAGTTGAAATTCAGCATTTGCCTAATTTTTTTTCTTCTCTTTCTCTCTCATTTCTCTCTGCCGCGTGTGTTAAACGTAAGAAAAAGTCTCACATTTTCGTGTTACTTTTAGTTTCGTCTCAATTTTCAAGCTCTTTGGATCATCATTTTTAAGTGATCAAAAAAAAAGTTTAAAATGGGTTTCTTGCTCTATTTACTTTATTTGATTTTGTTCTTTATTTGTTTCCTCTTCTATTTCTTTCGATCGACAAATACAATTCCCAAAAATTGGAGAGAATTGAAATCAGAAGTGTTGACAATCGTCGAAGGAATGATGTCACAAAATCAAGATTTCATTTTGAGAAAGAGAAATAGAATTAGTAAGTCTTTTTGAAACATTTCAATGTGAAATTGTGTCAATGTTATTGATAAATCTTAAATTGGAAATGAATGACAACAACAAAAAATTGTCTTTTTTAGAGTTAATAAGTTTACCTGGGCGAGTTGCAGTTATAACTGGTGGTAACAGAGGTAAGACATTAAACTTATTTAGGAAATATTTTATGAATTTAAAAAATTAAAAAAAATGAAATACTTCGGCTGTGCCCAATCAAAGATTTGAAACTTAGACATTTGATGTCTTAATTGAAATATTTCATTAAATTTGCAGTTTGTGTTGCAAATTTTAAACTTAATTTATTAAAATCTAAAATTATCACAAAAAGAAATTCAAATTGAACTAAAACTTTCAACTTTTCATTTTTTATTTCAAAGGTATCGGTCTTTTTGTTGTGAAGAAACTTCTTCAATGTGATATAAAAATTGTCATGGGTGAGTAAATTATTAAATAAACAAAAACAAGTCAAAAACTTGTTCAATGACCTCTAATGCTAAAAATTTAAGAAAAGAGAGTAAAAAAGTTGATACCGACTTGATTACCTTTTGACATTAAAGGATATCAAGAAAACATAGATTTACTATTAATTTTTACTAGTTCTCTTACTAAATATTAAATTTTCTAAGGGTCAATGAATTCATTCACATTTTTAAATGTGGTTAAGTTTTTATTGCTTCTAAAACTTATTTAAACATGCACTAAAAAACTCCAGGCCTAGACGCACGATGCTTGTTGCTCTTCATTGTTTCTATTTGCTCTTTTTTATCTTTATTTGAAAAAGTTTAATAATATTGTCTAACAGAGATGAAAATGTAGAATCAGACAACTCTGTTATCTATTATTTTGTTCCAAAATCTTTAAGAGTAGATAACTTCATAATTTCGTGTGATTATTTAGGATGAGTTTTCTGAAAATTTGGAAAGTTTTAAGGAACATTTAAGTTGATTCTGAAATATAAATAAAATAACGCAAGAATTATAGTTCTAGACTATCTAATTCACAAGTCATAACAAAAGAACTAAAATTAAAGATGATGAATTTTAAAAATTTTGTTCATTAAAATATCATGCTTTAACTTGAAGAAAATAAAGGCTTTTGAGCTATAATTTGCTTTGAAGCATTTCTAGAGCTTGAAAAGAAATTTAGTAAAGAGCCTGCAATGATTAAGCTAGTGTGTAAGTAGTCGGAAATTAATGTTGAATAGGACTTTTTTTAAAGTATGAGTTTTCGTCATTATTCGTGATTATTTTTGGAAGTGTCTACCCTTGGTATAAAACGTCAAACAATAACATTCACTTTTTCTATTTAGCTTCACTGAATATCTTTAATTAAATGAAAGATATGAGAGGTTATAGCACTGGTTCTGAAAGTTAGGTTGTGGACGATCCAGGATCGATTCCCAGCCTACGCTTTCAGACATTTGTAAGGTTTTGATACCTTGGCTGCTCAGTGATTATGAAGACAAATTGTTTTTCGGACTCTGGACGAAAATTTTTCAAGGGAACGGTACAATGGTCACCATAAAAAGTGCATTGGAACGAGAGCCCTTGATAAACAGATTAATTC
>JACWBX010004499.1:61039-72165 GCA_014622435.1 Polypedilum pembai
TTTTTTTCCCATTTTGGTATCATTTGAGCATTTGTTAATAATTTTACATCTTGTGTTAATTCATTCAATTATCTCGTCTTTTTGTATTTCAAACTTTATTTCTTTTATATTAATTATTTTCCTTTTAATGTACATGTCGGCAAAAGGAAATGTGAACTTTCTGAAAAAGTAAATCTCTCACACTAAAACAGCAGGTTTTCTGATGAGAAATATTCACAACAATTTCACTAGAAGTGAATATTTATTATTTAAAGTCTAATTCAATTAATTGTCTTTACTTACAAAATCGGTTCTTTTCCAGCGACCTTTCACCAACAAAGCACGAGTTGAAATGACCGAGAAAAGGGGTTTGACAACTAAACTCGGCAGTGGTGAAAGCTACGCTTTTACAAATTTAAATTCCATAAAACTGTTACAAATTAATGAATAGAAACTGTCGTTGGCGACAGTACATTAAAAACAGTTATTTTAATTAAAAATCACTCAAAGTCATCATCCTCATTCATTACATCACAACCATAAATAAATTATTTGTAAATAAATAAATAAATTTCATCATGAACTTTTCGTTCATTGCACATGCACATCAATTAACATCCACAATGCATTTTTTTTTTCATTAATGTTCGTTGAAGTTCAAGGACACGTGATGATGTCATTATCTGCTATTGTGACCACATGACTATGATGTAACCAAAAAATTGAGTGAAATTTTGTCATAAAAATAATTTTACAGTAATTAATCAAAAAGAGGACAAAAATTTGACCACGAAATTGCAATAAAATTTTTATTTTTGTCACACAAGGATACTTTTTTCGTGTATGAAAAATCTGCGCATGTTTTCAAACATTCAAGCAGTAGCAGCAATGAATCGACTGCAATGCACTCAAATTTTAATTTCTTCCAAAAAGTTCTATGACGTCATTGTCAGCATGCTCCACATAAAATTTATAAATGATGAATTGTGTATTGATTTATCAATCATGAAATCGGCTTATGTGCTCTATTGATGGAAAGAAAACACCAATGGGTGCATGAAATTGTGTACATTTTAATAGACATTGTTTGAGAAAACACACATAGTGAGATATGCACAAATATTTGCCGATATATGAGTTTGTGCTTTGCTTCGTTTTCATTTATTGATGACTGAATTCAATCTCTCTCTCATTTAGATTGATGAACATGCTTTATGGATCATTATTATTATTGCTCTATGTGTGTGTGCTCTCATTTATGCATAATGGCATTTGAGTATTGTGTTCTGCAACGACTTATGAAAATGAAGAGCTTGAGGTGAAAATTTATGAAAAGTTCTTTGAACTCAATTTATGAAGAGAAATTCCATATTTAAAAACTCAAGGGAGGATTTAAAATTTTAATGAGGAAAAATTTATAACAAAAATAAATAATTGAATTGAAACTTTTAGTGATCAATGCTCAACATTCATTCATATAATAGTGCTCAACACTTGAATCTTGATTACTAATGTTAAAAAAAGCTAATATACTAACTTTTCATCTTGATTAATTTTATGATTATTAAAATACTCAATTAGCTTTTAAATTTTATTATTTGAGTGCTCGAAACTGAAATTTTAGTATTTGGTGCTCAGCACAGTGTTTTAGTGCTTAGCACTTATGAACAAAAATTAAATTTTCAGTTTTCTTATTTTCTTTGTTTTATTTCTTCGACGGCATGAAATTTCGCACGAAGTATTGTTTTTTATTTAAAATTCAAATTTATTTGCTCAATCTCTTACTTTGCCAATTAAATACTCTATTTATAATGATTTCATTTAAAGGTGATGAATCATAAAATCAATAATTTTTTTCCTCAATGTCCATTACCTCCTCATTAAATTAATACCATCATTGAGATATGAAAAAGAAATTGATTTCAACCGTCTAACATCGCATAATAATAAAAATAATGATGACACTGACAAGTATACAAAACATTAACTTCATCACACTAAAAGCAGTCAGTTTCTGCTTCTATTCATTTAATTTGTGGTATAACATAAAAAATTCATGAGTAAGGGCCGACTTTTGACAAAAAATATTTGAATTAATTGTCATTTTCACACGCTAATAACTAACTTTGACATAACATCACGGAAATGAGGAACAAAATTTCCAAAAAAGAAAATCAATAAAAATTTATTTTTAGAAAATTCTTCTATCGTTCTGCTGCTTGTCATCAACCACGCGCGCACTCACTCAAGTCTCATTTTATTGATTTCATGAAATCATCAACAATGTGCATCAAAATTGCAGCTCTTTTCTCTCGTAACAATGGAAAGGAATTTTTTTCTTCTCCTCACTGTTGTGTAATCCACAATGCATGCACAAGTGTGACCTTGAAATGAAAAAGAAAGAAAAAGAGGAGAGAAAAAGTTTTTTTTATTGATTTTATTTAGTCTCGCTTTCGTTGTGTTTGTATGAATTGTGGAAGTGGAAGGATTGAATACAATTTATTAAAAAACCTTATTTGGGGCATGGCGAGCCTCATTGATCTTTTCACGGGTGAGTTTTTTTTATTGTTTATAGCTGTCCAACTGCGAGATTGATTTATTGATGAAATTATTGAACTTTAATAAAGGACATAAAAATTTCTCTTTTAGGTTGAAATTGATTACAGAAAATTGATAAACTTTAAGTCTTCTTTTTTGCTGTCTTCCGATTATGATGACCATGCAGTAATTTTTTATTGTTGTTATGTAATTACAATCATCTTCTCGACTTTTTTTTCTTCTTTTGTTACATGAATGGGGAGAGAAAAAAATGTTTTTTGTTTCGTTATAGATGATGATGAAGGACGACATGGAACATATTGTGAAGTATTTATAAGTGGGAAAAATGTAAAAGAAGATTATATGATGAATTTTTTAAAAAATGCATTGTTCTATATTCAAGCAAAAATTTTTTCGCTGAAATGGTAAACTTTCACTGATTTCCTTCAAATTCATTTAACTTTTTAAAGAAAAATATTTTGTCAAAATTTTCGGCCAATTTGCAAAAATAGAATTCACTTTGTTAATTTTTGGTTACAGTAGATTTTAGCTACTGGCTACCGAACAGTAGTTTAACAACTCTGATTTAGGTCAACGCAAATTTGTTTACAAGTTTGATAATAATGGGAAAAAGAAGTTGAGCTCCTCGGTGGCCGAGAAATTAGAGCGTTCGATCTGAAAAAAGGATGTTGGTGATCTGGATTCAACCCTAGTTGACGGCACCTTTTCAGATCTTTCAAAAGTTTAGTTACTTTGGCTGCTTAAGCGAGAATCCGCTATATGACTCTGATTATTTCTATAGTTTTATATGAAAAATTAATATAAAATGAATCTGGCTCGCTATAAGTCTTCTCAGCCAGTTAGTGCGAAATAAAATAATAATAAGAATGCAAAAAACAAAAATTTTTGTATTTTTTGCTGCGAATAAAATAAATCGTAACAACAAATAAGTGTAGCATGAATTTTAAATTATTGCAAAAAATTTTAGATTTTTTCAAGTAATTTTTAAATTTTATCAAAAATATTTAATTTTTCACTTAATTTCACTGTTAATTAATAGTTAGTTAATGATAATTAAAATCAAAGAAAAATAAAAATTTGCACTCAATTTAATTAAATTAACATAAAAAATCAAAAACTTAGACCAAAAACTTTTTTATTGACACTGATTTAGTTTTTTATTTATCACCTACTCAATGAATTTAACATTAAAAAGTTCATAAAACTTAAACTTGATTAACATCATTTTGTCTATTTAAAATTCATAAAATTTTTTTGTAAAAATTTGATTCAATAAACAAAAGTTACACACAAAAAAACCTGTTCCGAATTTTATGTCACACTGTCGTGTATTTCTTGTTTACTTATATTTTACAACGTTTTTTACGATTCGTTCGGACCTAGCCCAATTTTATGCATATGCATGCATTTTATAATTCTTTAATTCTCTTGCTTCTTTCTGTAAATGCACCAACAGAAAGTGAAAAAGAATTTCAATGTCATACTTTCGAAAAAGCATTTTTGTTATAATGCGTTGTGCCATTCACTTCCATTTGGGTTAATGATTGTCTTTTTCTTTTCTTTCTTGAACTGCATGTGCAATTTTTTTGGATAATAATTAAGGTGAAAATTTTGTAATTCGAAAAATATTTATTTGTTTGAAATTTAATGAGAGTGAAAAAAATTGATGAGTCGATCTTGTTTTTAATGTTAATAAATATTATTACATAATTTACTTGTTCATCATTATTCATAAAGTCATTGAACGATCTCCGAATTGAGTAAAAGGTCATATCGTTATAGTAAAATTCTTAAAATAAAAAGACAAAAAAATTAAATGTTAATAGTGAGAGTGTTTTATGACAGAGTTGTCAGATACTTTTGTAAAAATATTTTGAAATTTTTCAATATAACGGTTTTTCGAGATTCAAAATTTAACGAACTTTTCGAAATTTTAAATATAACTGACTTATAAAATTTGAAAAAGTTTAGAGTTAAAAACGCAATTTTAACGTTTTAACGTTGCTTAATTGTTGTTAAAATTCGAAGTTTTTAGAAAATACCTTCAGGAACAGTTCTTATTTTCAAATAGAATTAAATTTCTATGTGGTCTTAAGCTCAAAATGTGACCGTTTAAAAACTCATATCATTTTTGAATTATTTCTTAAACTTTAGATACTGGAGATAATTTTTTATAACAAAATATAAAATGAAACAACTTATATTAGCCATTTCCGAAATTGCAACTCTTTTTATTTCGAATTTATTTCGAAAACATTCTGAACTCTCTTTTAAGCTCTCGGAATTCTCTTTTTGAATTTAACGGACAGCTTCAGACCACCTAGTTAAATTAATTGTTAAGATTTTTTATTCACTTTGTAAAGAATTTAAGTTTAATTTAATTATTATTTTATTAACTAAAATTTATTATCTATGAACGTTCAATACTACTTGATAAACCACAAATGAATAAAAAAATTGAATTAATCAAAGTATTTTTCACACATTTCAATAAACAATAATTAACACGCGCAACCCTGACTTCATTCATACTTAACATAAGTCTTTTTAAGAAACCTGTTATAAAAATCACAACTACAATCGCATAAAGTGAAGTTTTTCCTCGCAAAAAAAAAAAAAAAGTTGAACTAGTGATGTACATTCGTCCCTAGATATAGTCAGTCAGCAACCTTCAGTAAATTTTTCGGTAAGTAGAGAGAAAAAGTCACCGCAGACTGATTGTACGACACACAAAAAACTTCACTTCAGTCGATCGAGAGTGATCGTTGCGTTAACAGCAAATTTTTTTGCGGGGAAGCAGAGTGAAGAAAAGTAAAGTAAAGTGAAGTGATTGTATTTTTTTGGTGATAAAGAAAATTGCATAATGCAGTAAGAGTAAAGAAGGTGAAAAAGAAGAAAAATATTTTATGTGAGGTTTTTGAAGACAGAAAAAAAATCAATCAGTGCATAAAAAAGGCGGTTGCTTAAAGAAGAAAAGCGTGTCTTATATAATAATGAATTCACTGTGCCAACAATCAACAATTATGTGCATCAAGAAAAATTATAACAATTTTTCCCATTGTCTCTTTTGCTTACTAATGTATTCGCACTTTTTTTTATTGTCTGTTTGCTGTCTGTTATACTGTAATCAACATAAAAAAGAGACACTGTTACGATTAAAGTTAGATATGAAAAGTAGAGAAAAATATTTTGTCAGAATTTTTAATGAAATATAAAGAGATGAATAAATGAAATGTGATTGAAAGTAAATTTTTCAAATCTAGATTTTTCCAAAATTAATTTTTACTGTGCCTATATGAAACATCGTACAAAATAATATTTTAAAAAAATTTTGAAAAATTTTTAAAAATTTGAAATCAAATCAAAAATTCAGAGATTTTGAATTTTTAAATAAAAAAATTAAGAAATTTTTCAATCACTCTTTTAAAGAATTTTCGAATTATCAAAAATTGTCGAAATATTTATTGGAGAATATTGAAAATTTGTTGTTTTTAAGAAAAGTTGCTGAATTAAACTAGATTGCTATATCAAGTGTATCAAAAATATTTTTTTACTTTTCAACCAGCCGTGGACACATAAAAATGAACAACAAAGAGCAACTTGTTCCATTATTGCATTAGAAACTGGTCAGTTTTTGTAATTAAATATATTTTTTCTCAAACTAAATCAAACCAAAACTGAGCAAAATACTCTTATTCTCGAACATAAGAGCCAACTCTTTTAATAGAAGGAAAAAGTTGCTCTTTTTTAAATCATTTTGTTCTGTTTTGCTCATTGTTGCTTTTATTGTGTTTGCATTACAAGATATTGATAATTTTATCAAAATAAATTAAAGTAAAAGTTCAAAAATAAAGAACACCGTGTGTCTACGTCTGGCTTTTTAACGTATTTTCAAAGAGAAACAAAATACACGTCTTTCAAATTAAAAGATGAAAATTGATTAATTCAGACCCTCTGAAAATTATTTTCATTTTAATCATTAAAAATATTTTTATTCAAGAAAACTATAACTATGATTTAAAAATTGTCACCTAATCTCAATCTTTCAATTTTCATTAAAAATTTTACACAAATAATTCAATCACAAGATACAAATGAAAATGAAAAAAGCTTCATTTCTCAATAAAAAAAGAATATAATAAAAATGTAAATCACGTCAAAAACTGGTCTTTTCGGAGAAGTGTAATAATCAGACAACTTTTTTCTAGTGTCAATTTACAAAATCTTACACATGTAACAAATTAGATTCACAAGTTTCTTATCAATAGTTCAGCGAACTTACTTTTTATTGATTTTCGCCATTTTTGACAAAGATAGTTTTATAAAAATTCTTTCACTCAGAGATTTTTATGTTTCGTGTTCAAAGTTCAAAAATTTCCTTAAACTTGATCAGATAAAAATTAATTTGAGTATTTAGCAATGTGAAATTAAAAATTTATATTAGCAGTAACAAAAATTTAAATTGCAAATATTTTTGCGAATTTCTTTTCTTTTCTCTTATCTGATGATTTTTCATGCCTCGTAAATTTTTGTAAAGTGATTTTTAATGATAATATTTTTAGTTAAATAAAAATCTATTTTTTCGCAATATAAGTAATTGTAATTGTTTAAATAATTATCAGTGTTAAGTTAACACAATTATTTCATTTTAATTTTAGAGATGGATTAAATTTATTCTCTGTTGATAGTAATAAATTAAGGTTCGGCACTTAAATTAACACATAAATTTCAGTTTTTTAGTGTTCAGCATTTAGTGCTTGAATATTTTAGTGCTCAGCACTAAGATATAAAGTGTTTCAATGCTCAGCACTTATTAACAGAACTTTTCAATTCTCAAAACATTTTCGAGTGTTTCAATTCTCATCATTCAATGTTTGATTATTTTATTGTTCAATAGTTAATATATTTGCATTAGAGTGTGTGTGAAATACAAATATTTGGACAAAATAGTGCCACAAAGCAGTCCGAAAACGCTAGTAGTTTAATAATGTTGATTTAATTTAATTTAGAAAAGTTTAATTTTTCAAAGAAAAGTTTTAATTCAAAAAGCAATGCTATCTATAAAGAATTGTTAAAAATAAATTGTGATTCAATAAATTTAAAACAGAAACGAGAAAAAACTCATTTATAAATTTTAATCCTTTTTAATATTTCACAGCAATCAGAAAAGAACTGTAAAAAATTGTTAAATGTCAACCTTTGAATACCTTGCA
Organism: Polypedilum pembai; assembly: GCA_014622435.1. NCBI lineage: Eukaryota > Metazoa > Arthropoda > Insecta > Diptera > Chironomidae > Polypedilum > Polypedilum pembai. Next base: position 68,791 of record JACWBX010004499.1, read on the forward strand.
TTCATGTACTCAATGCAGTGTTGAATGAGACAGAAATATTAAGACTTTTGCTATCTCTCAATGGTAATCATCACATAAAAAGAGACCCGAATGGCACTTAAAAAGTGCTCAAAAATTTATGACAATGTTGCAAGTGCTCTGAGTGAATGAGAAAGAGACAATGTGAAAAAAGAGATGCAATAAAAGATTTTTTACGTTGTTGAAGAATTGAAAGAGTGAAAGTAAATATTCAAGTTAGTCTAGAGCAGAAAATAAAAAACTTTTTTCTTTAGTTGGAAAAGAATTAAAAATTGAATTGATTGATTTTGAAAATTAAAATTCTTTTTTATATTATCAATGTGATATGAGCGTCATTTTTTAGAAAAATTTTAGTACAGATTTAAAATAAATCTGTAGCGATTAAATTTAACCTGCAGACATTTTTTCAAGGATAGAAACTAAAGCAATTTGGTAAAAAAATACAAAAATTGCTAAAAATCACTTAAATAGCTGAAATTCGTTTGGCCCACCTCGTTTTCATTTCTTGAATTTTTCTACCAGTTTAAAATAAATCCTAAACTGATTGATTTAATCTGATAAAATTTGAGCTAAAATATCAAGGCCTGAGAACTCTTTGGTTTCTGTTTGGCTTTGATGATATAATTAAAAGAATCATATTATACCTTTTATTGAGCTCTATTAAAGATGAATGAAAGAAAAATTATCATGCTTTAAGCCGAATATGAATATTGCCAAATATTAAAGTTCTGCCTAAACCAAATTTGGTTTGTATGAAAAGCATATTGAATTTCTTTGTTTTTTGTTTTGGTTTTTCCAAGGCGTTAAAACTCTTGATAACGAAAACAAAGTAACTATTGAAATTCAAAAATTTTGTATGAAATTAACAAAAAATTTTTGTTAGTTTGTTAGAGTTTTTGATAAAGCTCTTCCCCCTTGAATTTTTTCATACAAATTAAATGAAACTTAAGAGTTCTCAGGCCTTGATAATTTCTAAAAGAATAGTTAAATAATCTGAATATTTTTACTTCACTTTATATTTCTAGCTACATCACTTAAGTTTTAAAACAAACAATAGTTAGAAGATAAAAGTGAAAAAAACATTTGTGTGTATGACATTAATATTGAATAAATAGAAGAAGAAAAAATGGCAAGTTTAGTGAGAAGAATTCAAGATTATTACAACTATACGCTTACACTTACTGATCCGCGATCTAAAGGATGGCTCTTGGTAGACTCACCGTGGCCAACTTTTTTTGGAATAGTTGGATATCTATTGATGGTGTGGTTAGGACCAAAAATTATGAAAAAGTAAGTAAAACATTGCGGTCTCTTTTAATTTCGAATTGATGAACTTCTTATTGTTATTCAAAATGCAAATAAAAGCGCGATAATCAGATGGACGTGATTCAATATTTTTCTCTCTTTTTTTCTTTTATCTCGCCTTCTTTCGACAACAATGGATGATTTTTTTAAAGAAGCTGTTTTAAAATAAAAAGCTTGTTGTTTGCGAAACGTGACAAAAAGTTTTTGACTGTTTTTAAATTTTTTGTCGCATTTTCCGCAATTTGTTTGTAAATGAGATTAGATGAACTGATAATTTGAAATAAATATTTTTGGTTGTTGAAACTTTGGCAAGAAAAATCTTTCTATAGGATTTGAAAATTTGATTTATTAAAATTTTGACTTCAAGAAATTCACAAAGGGAAGGAATTTTTGCTTTTGATTCCTGCACGTGACTTTAAAATATAAAATTTATTTTAAACATTGTATCATTTTTTCCTATATAATTTTATTCCTTCTCAATTGTACAACTTTTTGCAATGATATTTAAAACAGCTAATCAGTCAACTTTAATGATCGTTTATTAAAGTTCTTTTTTTCATTAAGGCACTTGTACTATTAAAAAAAAAACAAGTTTGGTCACTTTTCCTGCTGTTAATTATTATCAGCTTACAAGGAACATTTTGTAGTAATTTTTACACACTTTACAACCTGTTGAAGTTTTTCCCTTCGCACTTTACATTTCTCAATAACACAAAAAGTGTGTCATTAAATTCTGCATATTATTGTTTGCTTATTTGTGACTTTAAATGCTTCATTAAGAAAAGAAAAAAGATAAATTGTTGTTAGAAGGCCATTTTTAATGCAATTTTTTCAAGATGCATCAACAATGATTTGCAATTTGATGAAGTTCATCAAGGTGAAATATTTCTATAGAAAATTAATAAATAAGTTCAGAGAACTTAAGTAAAAATGCAAATTTATTCACATTTAATTAAATTTTTTTACAGTCGCAAACCATTCAAGCTCAACAAGCTACTCGTAGTTTATAATCTTGCCATGGCAGTTCTCAACTTTTATATTTTTTGGCAGCTTGCTACAGCGTCAATAAGACTGAAATACAGTTTATTTTGTGAACCATGTCGGCAAGTATGGACACCCAATGAGATGCAGGTAAGTTCATTGTCACACTTTTTAACAACAACATTTTCGCATTCATGTGTGAATTTTTAATAAAAAAAAGCAAACAATTTGTTATTGTTATGATGTAATTATTTTGACTATCAAATTATAATTTATTGTATAGTTTTTAAATAAAAAAGAAAGTTTTAAAAATCAGATGATAAGAAACAAGTTTGAGAAAAAATTTAAATAAAATATTCACGAGAGAGCCCGTGTCTTATTCCATCTTCGGCCAACAACATAAGCGTTTACGTACGTCATTTCGGCTGACAGTTTGGCCGATTTGTCTACTGAATTATCGGCCGAAATGTCAGATGACAGCTACTTTAGAATTGAACTCAAAATACTTTAGAATTTAAACCTGTATGAAGTGAAATTCGCTGAAGCTGGACTGAAGTAACTTCACTCGAGTCACGAGAGGAAAGACACTTGAATAAATATTTCTTTCTTTCTTTGCTCTGATAAAAATTTATCCTTTTTCCAGTGTCCACCCCATTAAAAAATTCAAATTTGTTGAACAAATCATTTTCTCAAGGAATATGCACTAAAAAAAAAATTAAATTTAGTTCAAACAAAAGTGTATATCCCTTGCAATTTCTCACAATTTCTATTTCAATTTATTTTCTATGATATTTTTAGATAGTAAAAGCTGTCTGGTGGTATTATTTCTCGAAACTTCTCGAGTTCAGTGACACACTCTTCTTTATATTGAGAAAAAAGGACAATCAATTATCGTTTCTGCACATCTATCATCACTCGACAATGTTTGGCTTCTGGTGGATTGGTACTAAATGGGTGCCAAGTGGTTCTAGTGAGTATCAAATTGATATTGAAGACTTTTAAAATGAAATGATATTTGAGATAAATTGATAATCTTATTTTTGAAAATAGATAAAATTAAACTTTAATTTG
>JACWBX010004500.1:1769-15691 GCA_014622435.1 Polypedilum pembai
TATTTTAATGTGAATATCATTATTTGAAAAGAATTTAAATAAAAAATGAGCAATTTAAGGCAAATTTCTTTTTATTTAACACAGAATTTCAAGATTATGACACTAAAAACAACAAGAGTTCACTTGTTACCTTTGACAACAATCTTTTGAAAATTTGCGGGATGAAAACTGTAGAAGGCATTTCAAATTGATCGAAGCTTCACCTAAAATTTTAATTCCGAAATTTTTCGTTAGTTTTTTATCGCGCCGATGGACGAATTATTAAATAAAATTGACAAATTATAAATCTTTCTTCAGCTACTCATCGAAGCAGAAATTTAAAAATTAAACTTCAAATTTTCCAAGGCCTGAGAACTCTTTTGATATTTTTATTGGAAGGAACAGTTTAAAAACAATAGCACGAAGCCATGCAGTATTTTTAGTTTTTTACTCCTTGAGCTTGTCGCATTCTTTTAAGCTATTAAGATTGTTTTTAGGACTTGTAGTAAAAGAGAAAATCGCGATATCAAAAATACCAAAAGAGTTCCTAGGCCTTGAAATTTTCTAAAAATTTGTCACAAAATCATTTATTACTTAAAGAGCTATAATAATTTGAATTAAATTTGTTATCTGCCATTTAAAAAGCAAACTCGAGTTTGATTCTAGTCTTTTTTTCTCTTTTAGATATCAAACTAGAAGGAGGATTGATTTAAAAAGAGTCAAAGTTCTTTCATTGAACTGCTGGTAAATATTTTTAAAGATCTCTTAGAAAAATTCGTCTTATTTTGCATGAATTGAAATCGATTTAGTCCTATTACAACAATAATCGATAAAAAAAATTCAAATTTTAATCAACATTGAGTGAAAATAAATAAAATTTTTCAATAAAGCTTCAAAAGCATCATTAAATTAATTTAAAAGACAAACAAATCAACCTCAATCAATTTAACATGAAAACATCATCAATTAATTCGCTGGAATTGAAAACACTTCATTAGAAAATCAATCCATCACCTTTTTCTGCGTGACAGACAAATCAACATTTGCTAAATTGTTTAAATCCATGCCTTAAGGCGACACCCATTGACTTCACCCATTCACAATTTCTTCTTAACTTCCGCCGCTGTTTCCTTAACCAATGTTGATTTTTCTCTACCAATAGGAAATTACAAAAATACGTGAGTGCAAGAAAATTGTCTGCTGAAAAGTCGTCACAATTTTTTCTCCCTTTTTCACTTTAACTCATCAACAATGTGCTAAGTAAATAAGTAAACATAACAATTATCGCAAATGTGATGAAGTCCAAAGGATGACAGATGGCATCCAATGCACAAATACCATTAAGAGGAGATTACAGTGCATGTCACATTTTTATGATAGCTTACATATGCATAATAAAAAAAATAAAACAAGAATCAATTACATTATGCATATGTCATCGCTTTGGAATGAAAATAAATAAATACAAGAGAAATTTGTATTGCATTTAACTTTTAAAGAAATAATAAAAGCTGTAAAAGAATTTTAATTTGCTGAATTTTTTAAAAGAATGTAAAATTTAATACAACGGTTTTTTCAATTTAAAATTTTTAATAAGCTTTTAAATTTCATTTCTTTATTCTATTTTTAATATATAAAAATAAATTTCTCATCAGAATTTATAAAGCAATTTTTTTTCGGATTTTTAAGAACTAAATTTGAAAAATTCTTGTTTAACGGTTTTTATGAATTTGAATTTTAAAAATTTTATTTTAACGGAAATTTCAAATTTAAATTTTTTATTCGATTTTTTGCCAAGAAATTATGATTTTTTCATTAGAATTTATAAAAGCTCTCATTATATGAGATATTTTTCTAATTTTCCTCCGAACTCAAAACACGTTTATATCTTAAAAATACATATAAAGTCGAAAAACTCAAAATAATTCATTAATTTAAACCGTCAGGCTAATATCACAAAAATTTCATATATACATTTGTAAATAGTCTATCTTAGTAGAATAAATTATCTATCTATCATTGGAATTTATAAAGCAAATTTCTTCGGGTTTTCAAGTATTAAATTTGATAATTTTTATTTTAACGGCTTATTAAAATTCAAATTTCAAATATTTTATTTTACCGGTTTGTTGAAATTTAAATTTTCTTTCTATTATTTAAAAACTGAGTTTTGAGTATAGTATTTTAATTTCAATTTTTTAAAAAGATTTTATTTAAAGTTTTCTTTAAAAGTATCTAAGATTCCATCAAATTTTCTTCTTTGTATCAAAAATTTTTTCCCAAACAGTCATTTCTAAAAGAGGGTGAATTGATGTAGATGTTGTGTGTCAAAAAGTACATGACCTTACACAGAACATGTAAAGAAAATCAATCAAGAGAAAAATTTAAAAGTCAAAGACGAGAAACTTTATGAACTTGACCTCAAAATTTTCTTTTTTTCGCACATGTCAACGCATGAAGAAGAAGTTTTATGGGGCAATAAAAAAGTTAAAGAAAATTATTTTTAGATATTTTGTCCGAATAGCAAATTCTTATTGATCACTGAAGGGTCAAAAATATTTTTATTCACTTCACAATAGACCGTGTTATTAAAAATAAATAAAATTCGAAGCAATTTGTCTCGCGGCTATTTTTGATGAAAAAATTGTCAAACAAATTCCATTGTCAAAATGTTGATTCGATTGACATGACATTCCTGCCCACATCCGAACCCTCATCCGCTAGCAAAAAAATTGGCATAATTCTTTAATTTAACAGTCGAAAAGCAAGAAAGTGCCTTGAAGTCATGAATATTTGAGTGGTTATTAAATTTTTTTTCTCTATCAATCATGAAATAGGTGAAAAATCAATTTTTCTTTTAAATTTCATTAATGTCATGAAAATTTTCCATTAAACCTTTTCAACTTTTCCTTCTATGAATAATTTTTATTCTTTTTGGTGTTTTAATTTAATTAAAATAATTTTTATGCTGACTTGGGATGTGAAAAAAAGAGTTTATGTAAATGGAAGGGTTTCAATTGTCCAATAGTGTAATTTTATGGCTATGTAGGAAGCATGTGAGTAAGTAATAAATTTTTATTATGGCTATTAAAGCTTATAAATTGTGTAGAATTATTTTAATGTCAATTTTTCAATTGGATGAAGATATTTAAAACTTTTTTGAAATTAGGTATCAATTTAAACTTAAATTGCCGATTGATTTACACGGCAGCAAAAGTATTTTTGCACAAAAAAACACGAATCTAAGAAATTTATTTTTATTTCAAGTGCAAATATAATTTATGAATCACAACAACCATATAAATATTGACCACAGTTTAATTCAATGTAAATACCACATCAGAAACCTTTTTGGTCGAAATTTGTCACAATACTATTTATACATTTTATTCTGAAATAATTTCTTTTAAAAATTAAAGACTTTATTTAAAAATTGAATTGAAGACAAGTTGATTTTTGAAATTCAGATGAAAATTTTTAAGGGAATAGTACAATGAACACATTAAAAAGTACATTAGAACGAGAGCGCTATAGTAAGCTGATTAATCCAAAGGAAGACTGTTGATTCGTCTTCAAAATTGCAAATCTTAACTCATTTAGAAATGGACTATAAACATAATAAGCTTGTGGTTGCTCTTAAATGTCTACAATAGGTACTGAGCTCCCTAGAGAATTCAATTAAAAGTGAAAAGAAAATCTTAACTTTATCAATCAAATAAATTTTCGTCTCAAATTTCTCAAGCCATCGAACTTTCACCTTACAATTATTAATTTGCTTTCAATCTCTCCTATATTAAATGTCAATAAGCAAAAGAAGCTCAAATTACATTTAATAATAATTTTCCAATAATGCACTTCTGTCTGACTCACTCTCACAAAAAAAAACACTCTAAGTGTGCTTCAGAAATCAATAAAAAAAATTGCCATTTCCCGACCGCTAGACAACCTCGCGCACACACAAAAACAATAAAAAAAATAAATTCACTTCCTCTTTACTCACCCTTCATATTTTTGACTTATATCCGAGAATAAAAAAATCCACCTTGATAATAAAACATAATGCACAACAACAATAGTTACCATGAGATACTTCACTTCACTTTTGTGCTCACATAAATTATAGAAAGAATTTTTTAAAAACATTTTTATATGCATTATCACTCAATTAACGACTATCAGCATGGATAAAAAATGAAAAATTTTATTTTTATTCAAGAACATTTTTATGGCAGAATGGCTTTGTGAACATAATCCAACAAGTTTAGTGTGTTTTTTCGCCCTTTTTATGCTTTAATAATTCAAATTAATAAGTGTTGGCTATGCAAGAGAAAATATTTTTGTAAATATGAGTCACAGGAATTGGATAATAATTGACTGTCATTTATGATCATCATCATCGTCGTCTGTGGATATATCAAGAAATTCTTGTTGTTATAAATTTTTTATTTGTCACGCAATAATAAAATGCACTGAAATCTGTCAAATGTGAATGTAATAAAAATATTCGTGTTGTGTTTATGAGCAGTTGTTGAGTGGAAGTTAGAAGGCGGAAATTTTTCATTGTTTTTCTTTTTTATCAAATTTTAGTATAATAAAAAAATATTTCAGAATTTTGAAATAATTAAAAATTAATTTCATTTAAATTCCTAAAGTTTTACGAACCATTGAAAATTCTGAAAAATGACAAAATGGAAGTTAATGTAAATTTGCATAAAATTTCTTCGCATTCAGTTTCGTAACAAAAATGACTAAAAATTTTGCTTGCATTTAATTGTATAACTAAAATGACAAAAAATTGTTCTTGCACTCGATTTCACAACTAAAATGACTAGATTCGACTAAAAATCTACTGAGATAGATTTTTGAAAATTATTTAAATTTTGACAAGATTTGATTTTGCAATATCTAAACTACAATTAGAAGATTGATGTACTGAATTGTTGAGAGCTCCAAAAAAACCTAATAAAAGAAATATGAGAGGAAATAAAATTTTTTGCCTCTTTATTTATCCCCCCTCGAATTATAGTTTAACAAAATCTACTAAAATTTGTTCTCGCAATTGATTTCACAACTAAAATGACTAAAAATTCTTCTTGCATTTGATTCAACAACTAAAATGACTGAAAATTGTTTTCGTTTTGAATCTCATAACTAAAATGACAAAAAAATGTCTCAAAGTATATACCTAAAGTAATATTTTAACAATTTTTAGCTTTAACAAGTTTTGATTTCTTAACATTTCGATTACATTGACACTTGATTTATTTATTCATTAAAAAATTTATTTGAAATCTAACAAAATGTCAATACGAATCAACTTAAATGATTTTGTTAGATTTTGACTTAAACAGATTTCAGTTATAATTTTTTGTTTCCAAACTCTGAAAATTTGTTAGTGAAATTCTTCTAAATAACCCTGAAAGTAAAAACCTATAATTTCACTATTTTTGCAAAATTATATGCGTGTTCACGAATTCCACGAATCCATAAAAAACATTTTTATAAGGTGTGCAAAATGTCAGCTAGACACGAGACGCCAATGATATGCATGTCGTAGGTAACATAAATTCTCTCGTGATTTTATTCCCGACAATGCATTCCCAGTCGATTGGGAATGAGAATTAATTGTCTCAAAAAGCAAAAAAACTTTTGCCTTATTTTCACTACATGAACTTGGCGCCTCTTCAATTAAAAATGAAAATATTTTTTGTATGTGTGCAGACTGTGTGTCGCTCTAGGAGCTCTGTGTAAATAGTAAAAAATGTTTAAATTTTCCCTCTTTTTTGTGTAATTTAAAAAATTGTCATTTAATGATTGTAAAGCATGTAAGGTTGCTGTTGTTGTAGTTGGCGGTTTTCTAAAATAAATGTTGGATGGGGTTGGTGGTTGTTATTGTTAGACAATTTTTTAGTAATAGTTTTCTATCATTAGGGGAGAAAAAGAAATTATGATGATGTAATATGAAAATTGAAAGTTGTTTATTTTTATATGAAATAATGAATCGAGTTAGAGAATTGAAAGAAACTTTTTATGGAAAAATATTGACAATATTTATGATTTGTTTTAAAATTTTATTATTTTCAATAGAAACAACTCTTAGTAGCAAAAATGTTGTTAATTTGAAAGCTTTTCGATAGAATCATTTTCCCTTTGATTATTTTAAAATAAACGGTTTTTTAAAATTAATTTTTTATAAATTTAAATATTTAACGCTTTATAAGAATTTGAAGGTTTAGAATTTATAAAAAAAGAATAAAAATTAGGGAATTAAGAAAAATTCATAATTTTAACGGTTTGTAAAAATTTGAAAAATTAACGAATTTTAAAAATTCAAATTTGAAAATTTGTTGATAATATTAAAATTCCAAATCAAATAAACCTTCAACATCATTATCATCATTAAAGTTTATTAACTGTTGAAATATTTTAATGTTCTACTTTTACCAACTCGTTTAGTCAATAAACAAGAAACGAATATATCAAACAAAAATGACAATTTTATTCACATTTGTTCATAAAGCTGGAAAATCATTTCATAAAGCGACAATTATGGCCTTCAAAATCATTCTAATTGCAAATTGCAATTAATTTAACTCGTTTGTTAACAGCGACACTATTATGTCATTTGATTTTCACATACTCTGTCGTCAGATCACTGAAATAGATACATAAATTTATTAACATGCACGATGTTCTTTTTTTGCCATTTTATCTCGATTTACTGTCACTTTTATGCACTTTTTTGTTCCAAATGTGTGAACGAGTTTTGAGAAATTAACTTTATTGAATATTTCAATGTTTTGGGCTTGATGTTTTCACCCTTGCGATGAATTTTGTGTTTTTCATTGAACTTTTTTTGTGTTGTTTTAATGGAGATTTTAAAATTCTGTTAAATAAAATTTTAATTAACTTTTGTAAATTTTTCTCTCTTAATTCATGTTAGACACATGATGACTAATGATTACAATAAAATTTGCTTATTACAGCTTCTAGATTGTAATTTAAATAAATGAGTCATAAATTCTCATCTTGTTACACACGTCTAGGTGTTGCCTCTGACTAACTATCATGTTTTGCTATTTTCTTATGACCATCAATCTTAAATCTTCATTAGCATCGCTTGTGTGTTAGTATCAAAGTCACTATTAGATCAATTCTCATAAATATGTTCCACATCACACTTTACAAAACTTTTTATAATTTGTAACTTAATAATTTCGAGACTTGATCAAATTTCAAACAAAAAATCTTTTTCACATGCTTGTGATTTTTTTCTTACGTTTCTCAGGTTAATTTTGAGTAAGCAATAATTTTGTTGTGAGTCAATTTTAAACATTTTCACCTTGACATTCATATTTTATATTACTTAATGATGTTGGCACATAATGCTCTTTTTATGTCCGATCAAATACAATTGTTTGGGAAAAAAGTTTTGTGATGAATTTATAATAATAATTTTAAGAAGAAAAACAGTTATTAAAATAAATTTTAACTTTTGAATTTGTTTTCAAAATTTTATAGTTCATTTGTTCTTAAATGGAACCAGAATTAATGCTTTTAATTAGTCACCTTATCAGATTTTACTAAGTTCATATTGTATAGAAGGCAAAACTCATTACCTCACGGAATCACAGCACCTTACTTGAAGGTTAAATTTTTGAAAAGCAGGAAGAAAGGCAGATGAAGTCTTCCTAAGTTCCTGCCTTTTACAAATTTTTGCATTCTGTAACGTAGTGCGTTACACAATTTTCAGTATAGAAAAATAGAAACAAATGGAAGTTTAACTCTGAATGGTACAAAAAGTTACTTTTTATTTTTGCTCTGGTTTGCTTTATTAAGAAAATCAAGTTGACTTAATGACTTGACTTCATTTTAATTTTGTCAAAAAATTGAATACTTTTATTTTTGAAGTCCTAACTTTCTTCAAAAATGTATATTTTAAAAATTTGAAGTCAATTTGATTTAAATGAACAGTTCAGCACTTGCATGCTTACTTGACTGGTATGAGCATACTTGCAAGTTAACTTATTCTAAAATGTCTCTAATTTTATTTAACTCAGTCAATACTTGGTAAATTTATGTATCATTGACTTTCATATAAATTTACCAAAGTTATATCAAATTAAATAAAATCTGAATGAACTAGAGACATTTTTGTATAAGTCAACTTACATCTAAATTGCTATTTATTTTAGAATAGTCTCAAATAATATAAAAATGTCATTCAATCTTCTCAAAAAAATAATAAAAACAAGTTCATTAAACTTCTCAAGTTATTAATTAAACACAATATTTTTGTAATAAATTTCACAGCTCAAATCGCTATTAATAGCCTTCTGAAATTCAATCTCTATCGAAAAATGTCATAAAAATGTTCTCTAGAACTATTAAAAGAACTTTTTTTGAAATCGATAGCAAAATTTATTTTTATATTGACTGTGAGATTGAAAAAGTGTGATTTTTATGCCACACAAAATAAAAAAGAAACAGCAGCAAAAGAGAGAAAGAAACTGATGACATCATCAATGCATTAATGTTGAGTGCATATAAAAACATTGAAACATTCAACAATAAGAAAAAACATTGACAAAGCAGCTTGTGTCGAATTTTAAGCTCATTCGTTTCTCGTTTCTCGATTTGAACGGTACGTTTGTGATTTTCTCTTTATTGGCATCGTGTGTGAGTGTTAAAGAAAGAAGAAAAAAAGTTCACATTTTTTGCTTATAGGAAATAAAACAAAAAAAAAATTTAAAAATTATTGAATTTGTGGATTTGTGCTTACACAGTGAAAACAAAACAAAATTTTTAGTTAGTGGATTAAAAATTAAAAAGATTTAAAAAAGTGAAAATTAACGATTTTTCTGGAATAAAAAATAAAATTAAAAAAATGAAGGCAATGAAGCTCATAGCGACCTTAGTGCTGCTTATATCGATTGGCAAGAGTCATACAATGACTTTATTGGAAAAAATTCAGGATGATTCGGACTTATCACAGGTGAGTTAATGCAATCGTGCGTCTGCAGGGCTTCAATGGTCTTCTAATCGTCTAAAATTGTTAACATTTTTTTGAACATGGCAAATACTTGAAACTCATCAAATACTTGCAAGTTTCGTTACATAACGATAAAAATATGAGCAAAAAGCAAAGTGGAAAAAGTGTTGTGTAATGTGTATGGATTTTTCCTCGCAATAGTGGTGCGCTCTTCTTAACTTCTTTTCTTCTTTTTATTGTTGCTGTTCTTCTTTGACTATGCTCTTTGACTTCTCTTTTTTTGCGCTTTATGAACTGAAAAGGTGACATTCGTAAGACAATGTGAAAAAGAATATAAAAATTAAACATGTGGACGGTGAATTAATGTGAAATAAATTAAAGGAATAAAAAACAAGAAATATTAGTTGATTATTTTTAGAAATGATTCTTTTATGATAAGATGATGATGATAAAAGTGTGAGGAAAAGACAATTTTATTAAAAGAATATATACTAGAAAATAGTAACCAAAAAAGGAGATTTTGATTAGAAATAGCCAATGGCTTCATTAGATATTGATTTTCAACTACGGACCAGTAGTTTACCAAATCTGCAGGATGAAAGTTCTATATTATGAAAATACTGAAAGGAAATTATAAAAAAATCCAATGAACTTTAAAAAATTTTTTGTTTAATATAAAATTTTTGAGTTTCAATGGTTACTCTGTTTTCGCTATCAAGAGTTGATTTTTCTTAAAATTATAAAAAGAAAATTTTGCTTTACTTACTGAGATGAAACTAAATTACTATATAAATTTAAATTTGTAAATTTTCAAAAAATTAACAAAATATTTTTTGATCGAATCAAATATCAATGGCAGAGTTGTAAAAGTAGAATCTATTTTTTTGGCTACTGACTACTGACCTGTAGTTTAACAATTCTGCCTATGAAGAATTGCTAAATTGTTAACTCAAATTATTTTGTAACGAATTATTATTTGAGAAATTTGAGCGTTTAAATTAATTGTCAATAAAAAGATAAATGAGTATTGAAAATTTAAAATTGAAAATATTATTCAAAGATCGAATCTTATAGGTAAATAATATGTATCTGGGTCGTATTTTAAATGGTAACATTTTTTTTATAATTTTTTCTAATAAAATTTTTTAAAAATTTCAAAAATCTTATCAAATTTTATAAAAATTATTCCATTTTTGACTTTCTATTTTAAAATTTCTTAAACTCAATTTTTTAACCTTCAAAAATTTTTATAAAAACTAGTAAATTTAAAAATGTTTATTTAAAATTGAAATTTCATGATCATCAATTCATAATCATTAAATTTCTAAAGGATGACTGTTTTCGGTCGACTCCTGAAAATATAAAAAAAATTTGTTACAACTGAAACTTTAAAGAACAAGTAATAAAAGAATCCGAAACATGACTATCTTCTTTCATAGTTAGAAGATGAGTGCATGAAAATGCAATTTATTTACTGCAAAAATTATTCATTTAGAATTATGTGCATTAACTGTATGGACTAGTCCATATACTCTTTTTTGGACTAGTTTTTGAATATCGAGCGCAAACAATTACAACTCGTTCAAAAAATTCAAATCAATGAAAATTCTAACAGGTTAACATGAAAATTTTCACAATTCCAAAAAGAATATTTTAATACTGTTAAAACCGTCAGGAGTTCTTACTCATGTTGTTTGTTAAGGAGTGGGAACTCTATCAAAAATTTTGTTGATACTTTCCATACAAAACAACATTTTTCAATGACTACTCTGTTTTACTTATCAAGAATTCTAACTTTTTGTTATTTTTAATGTTTAAAAATTTTTCTCAAAAGACCACCAATAAAATAAAATTTATTTCCGATAGAAAAGTCATTAGCATTTAAGGAGCTTCATTTCATATAAAAATAGACAAAAAAAATTAAAGCCGCACACAGCTAGAAGCCACTTAACAGCAGCAACAAAGAAAAAAAAGAGATGAAGAAGAGAATAATTAGTAAATGAATGCATGACGACATGCGTAAGAAAAGAAATTCGAGATCATAGAGAGAAAGAAGACTAATTTGTGAACTTACCTGAACACATACAGCGAGTCGGTGACTGAAAAGAAATGAGACAGGAAATAATTTCAAGAAGTTGGAAGAAGAGAAAGGTCATTCTGTAACAATTAACTCAGTTCTGTGGCTAATTTTATAGTTCTCTATTCTAATTCTCTCAATTTGGATAGAAAATTATGGAAATACAGAATGAAAAGCCTTCACATAGTTAACATGGATAAAACAATTATTTTCTCTCCACTTAATCCCATGTCATACAATTATCTTCATTGTTGTTGATTATGGGAAAAGAAACAACAACAAAATATTTTTTTTTATTTTGGTTCGACATTGAACTTGAAAAATTTCTTTTTGCACTTTTACACGATATCTTGCTGCAATTCATATGGGAAATTAAAAAAATATTTCATGTCATTACTTGCCACTGATGAAAATATTTTGTGTTTTAAATGAAGACAAGAAAAAAGTTGAAAATTATCAAGAGAGAAAAAAAAGTCTCTTTGCAGTTGTTCCAAATTCATTTTTCAACACACTTAAAAATGAGTCACCAGAACATAAATCAGAAAATGAAATAATTTATGCAATTCATTTAAATTAGCTATGGCAAATTTTTTTATTATTATTGAAATTTGTTCTCAATTCTTTTTTTAAGAATTCGGTCAATTTTGTTAATGAAAAATTCATTATAGGCAGAAAATATGAAAAAATTAGTTTCAAATTGCAAGCGCAAAAAACAAAAATTCATTTTTGTGCAACCTAAATAACCGTAAAAGCCATAATTCTGTTTTTAGGACGAGTGAGTGAGGCTCTCTTGCTGCAACATTGGCAACATTCCAAAAATTCAAACTTAATTTCTTTTTTTTTATGCTTGTGAGCCTTCTTGTTCCTTCATTCGTCGACCAATTTTCTTTTCATTCTTTATTGATCTCATGTTTTATGTAAACGTAAAAAATTGAATTCACAAGAATAAGAGAGAAGCAAAAAAAATATGAATTTTAAGAATACTTAAGCTGTAAAATGAACGTTAGCGGATTTTTTTATTCTGTTGTGGTTAAATATGGAAATTTGTTATGGTGAATTTTGTTGTGATTTTGAAGTTGTTTTCAATACAGTTTCAATTATCTAAATTATGAAGAAAAATGTTGGATGGAAGATAATTTTAAGAATTAAAATATAACGGTTTTTAAAATATAAAAATTTTAAATATTTTTTGACCGTTAAATTCAAAATTCTTTTCTAAAGATTTTGTTTTAAATATATAAGTTTGTAGTAACTTTTGAAGAACTTAAATTATAAATTTAAAACAGATTACTTTGTTATTTTTAAACTTAAATGATTTTTTGATTGGTAATTTTAAAAATTTTCGAGTAAAGGTTCTTTAATAAATTAACAATTTTGTGCTCAAATTATCTCAATTTAAACTAATTTTTCAATAGTAATTTAGTTATTTTTTCAAAATTACTTTTTCTTTCATTCTCATAAATAATTCCAAAGAAATAATTTTCAAACTTTTTCCAAAAAATTCTCACAATTTTCAATAATAGTAAAGTTTTGTAAAAAAAATTTCATTAAATAAATTTTCATCAATTCTTCAAAAATCTTCTCTCTCTCTCTCTCATTCTCAACAAAAAAAGAGCCAAGAGAAAGGAAAAAAAATCAATTTTTCCTTTCTTTTTTCTCCTTTCTTAAATCCTTCGTCTTTAAATAAGAAAAATTCATTCAATGTCATAACAATCATTTTTTTATTCTTAACGACAAACGATAAAAACTAATGCAAGAAAAATCATTAAATAATAAACATAAAAAACTGGCAATGACGACAAGAAAACTACACGAGAACTTTCTTAGAATTCACGTCACGGAAACGATAATAAACTTTATTTTTTGCCTTCTTTCTTTCGCGTTGAATGATTAAAAATTCTCGCCAACGATTGTCTGTAAGCTAAAAAAAGAAAACTTTTAGCTTTTTTTGGTTCAATGAATTTGCATAAAATTAAAATTCACAGATTCATCACAACGATATAATTTATTGTTATTGAAATGAAAGTTTTTTTTTTCAACTCTTTTTTTAGTTGTAATTACTCAGACTTGAAGCATATTTTAAAGTAATTTCAAGTGCAACTCACGTAGTAAATTATCAATTCAAGAATATTTCATAATTACACAGTCTCATTCTATTACGGTAATTTTCAATTCTAAAGAATTTTCTCAATTCACATTTTGCATTTTAATAACTTTAAACAACTATTACTCATTCATAAGTCATGTTTGGAATCGCACAAAATTTTGTTTGATATAGAAATTTCATTGGACCTTAATGAATAAAAGATTATCGAATTATGTATGAATTAATTAATGACAAACATATGATTATAAATGATAAAAATGTTTTTATTTTAGTCAATTAATATTGTAGCCTATTAATACTAATTTAAAATATCCTATGAGTCTTGTCTTATTAACAAATGCTGATAAAATAAAAAAAAGTTCCAAAGAACTTTTTAACATTTCAAAAATTCTACTTAAATATATTAACAAAAAAAGTCGAAAAAGCTCAATTTTTTGTTAGCTTCTTTATTTTTATTTTCATTGAATAATTCTTTGGACCTGGTAGTCCAGACAAAAAAAGCGACAGTTGGAATTTAGAAAAATTCAAACCAGATTTCTTGAATATTTAGATAGTTTCATATCCTTTTTCGAAAATACAAAGTTTTGATTTCTTTCTTTATCCTACTTTCTAGTTGTTTGTAAGTAAATAAAATAATTAGGAACAAACAAAAACTATATCTGTGAATGCAGAAAGGAGTCTAACATTTTAAATTTATTACTTTTATAAATGAAACTTTTTGTTTTCGAAAAAAAATTACGCGTAGTTGCGTACCACCGGGAATTCCG